>OMLB01050020.1:10235-42633 GCA_900302555.1 Myripristis jacobus
CACTGAGCACACCCCACATTTGAGTGAGTTCAAGAGCAGTGAGTACACAAAAGTCATCTCCACACACACACGCACACGCGCACACAGACACACACACACACACACACAACAGTCTCCTTCCCCAATTATTGTCTGGAGGGTAATCAGCTTAATAGTTTAATTAGAATCTCATTCACACAAAGTGGCACCAAAAGGCTAATGAACAAAAGTCGGCCAATTTACAACAAAGCAAAAATGGGCTGTCTTGCTGCCATTCATGAGCTCAACAAAGTGGAAAAAGATATAAAGGAAAGTAAAAGGCACTGCTTGTTTGCTTATGTGAATAAAAACTGCTTTCTAAGACAGTTTCCATTTGTTAGTAAACAAGCTGTCAGATGATCAGGCAAGATCTTGACATATATTCTCACCAGCCAAAATTTTGGATCTTTGTTATTATTCTAATAATGGAGAACATGGGTCCAGAAAAAATAGAGATTCAGGCTAGCCACGGTTCTCTCCAAGCTATTAGTCTGATAACCCATATTTATTCATTTTGAAAACTGACCATACCTTATTTAGCATCAGTGTGCATTTGCACCCAGAAATACAGTCCACTCATATGAGAGGGTTTTTAGTAGCAAATGATGTTAGAGTAGAGAAGTGCCCTTGTGATAGGGTTTATGCAGCTTTAATTTTTCTAGTTAAAAAGTTTGGAAATTTAGAAATCCTTTTAAAAAATCAATTAGCTTCATGAAGCCAAAGCTTTTTGCTCTGTCCTTGTATTAACACTCCTCTTACCATCTAACTTTTTTTTTTTTTTTTTTATCAGTTGGGGGTGAAAACATATCATTTTGTGTTTACCCTCTTGTCCGCATTAAATTAGGAAAAGTCACTGAATATAAGCAAAAAACAAACAAACAAACAAACAGAGAAAAATAATAGTGTATTTGGAGAGTCAAACACTGAACTGGGTCAAACCGGCCCAAAAATAACAGAGGGGTTAAATGAAAGTGTTTCAGTTGTCCTGTATGTTCATTTGTAAATATAACACAGGTAACATTTTTGCAAGATGCTGACTCAAAGAATCAGGCGCACGTGCATAATAAATACGCTAAGAAGAAGGTCGCTCGTGACCAATCGTGCTCTCAGGATTTTCTCCGCGTGCGCGTCTCCTCCTATGCTGATGAGGATAAAAAGCCCTCGTGGCCCAAGCCCCCTCCGGTGCTCTCCCAGAAAACTCTCGCCATGCTCCAGCTGTTGACATTCCTCATAGAGAAACTGTCCCTTCTCTCCAACTTTAAACTTTTTGACTCCAAATGGTCGGCTGATGAGCACCAAGAGCGCGCGACGCAGCGAGTCCCCCCGTCCGCATTCAGGAGAGGAGACCTGCTGGAAGTCCCGAGAACTTTGTTTACTCACTTTGGCATCTATTTAGGTGACAACAAAGTTGCTCACCTGATCCCCGACATCCTGCCTGTATTTACAAATGACAAGAAGCGAATCAGTACTGTTGTCACTAATAAAAGGCTCATCTTTGGCTGCATGTATAGGTGTGCCACGGTGCGCGTGGACACAGTGGAGGACTTTGCATATGGCTCCAACATAATAGTAAACTATATGGACAAGGTGATCAAGACAGAGGCATTCCCGAATGAAGATGTCGCCAAGAGAGCCGAGAAACTCATCGGAGCAATCCCGTACAGTTTGCTGTGGAGTAACTGTGAGCACTTTGTGACATACTGCAGATACGGAGCGGCAGCAAGTCAGCAAACTGAGAAGGTAAAGATGGTACACTTCACACTTGAATGAATGTTTGAATGCATGCTTTTAATTCCTGAAAGTCTCATTCTGCTGCTGGATTTGATAAATGTGCATGTTTGCATGTATTAGACACAATCCTTGCATGTAATTCAATTAGAAGCTCATGGTGTCACTGTGATGCAATCAAATGATAAACTATACAAGCTCAGTACTGCAGCTGTTGTATATTATTGATGTCTAATAGAATTCAATGTGATTGTTTCAGGCCTGAAGTATAAAAACAACTTTACTACTATCAGAGTGCATTCAGTAATTAATTCTGATTTTTTTTTTTACAGTTTTGTCAGTGCTTGAAATCGATCATCCGGGACCAACGGAGCTTTGTTGTTGCATTTCTTCTTGGGATGATCTCCATCGTCCAGTTTGGCATGGCACCTGCAACTACATTACCCACAATTCTTATCCCCTTCACCCTGTGGATGGCTGGTTAAAGGTTCTCAGCACATAAACATGAACTTTAATTTGACATAAACACTCACCTGAGAATTTTCATGATGGTGCTTCTTGTGCGCTCCATGTTATACCACACAAAATGCCCGGCATTCAGAAGCATGTTGCCGTTTGTAGTGCACAGCAGGCTGACATGGCCTTGTCTTTTGACGTGCCTCAGCAAGCAGCGGTACTACACAGCTGAACATTTTCCTCTCATAAACTTATGAGGACTACTGATGAACCAGAATGTTAAATTTGTGTAGCATAAATACTGTTTTTGATTTGTTTTATCAAACATTTACACTCACCACTCAAGTCAATAACTGTACATTGACTTTAAGGAAATCTCTTTTAGCCATAATGTGAAATAGGTATATTCCAGTTTAGCGCTTGAGTGCTATATTTAATGCAAATGTGCCTTTAAAATAAAATAAAAAATCTGCCATTTTGTACTTAGTTGCCAATGTTGTAAATAAGATAAATGTTTAATAAACGTTTTATATGTATTTGTGTGCCTTATGTGTGTGTGATTAATTAATATACTATCTCTACCCATGCCAGAGGAAGCAAACTAATAAACCAGCCATGACTTCATAATACGCTGTGATGTATGTGGGTAATTAGAGTCTCTGTTTTGAAAAACGTTGCTGGTTAATGATATGTATCTAATTGTACACATACTCAGGAAAAATGCTGTGTAATAATGACACAGTTTTAAGCACAGGCCTATCATGCATAGGCTGGTAACAAGCCTGCAGTAAAGTCTTTTGTTCAGGTATGATGGTACCATATCTGTGACCTTTTAAATGAGGACTTAATCCCCGGAGTCGCCAGTTCAGGCTTCTTAATTAGCATTGCAAGCACTGACCTAAATACACTGAAAAGCAGGCCCGAGTTTTGAAATCAAGTCAACCACCTCCATGTGATTAGGGAAAGCTTCTTTATTTCTGTCAAAATCAGACTGAAACATTGACAAATATCTAATCCGATTAATCACACTAGCTCCTCCTAATTCCCATATGAATAAAATACTGCGGTATCCAACAGTTTGATGCAGACTGCCATCATGTTTCCTTTCCAACTATTAAACCTTTTCTTTGTGGCTTCCAAAGACAAAGAGGAGGACTCCAAATATGACCTGTCCCGCTACAAGCGTGGTGACCTGTTAGAAGTCCCAAGGACATTATTCACCCATTTCGGTATTTACTTGGGTGACAACCGGGTGGCTCATCTCATTCCGGACATCCTGCCAGCGATATCCAAGAACAAATCTGCTATAGCCCAGATGGTGACAAACAACCGTCTCATACTAGGGGTAATCACCAAGGTGGCCAGCATCAGAGTGGACACTGTGACAGATTTCGCTTACGGCTCAGAGATTCTGGTTAACCACACGGACAAGTTGTGCAGCCAGCCTCCCTTGGACGGGGACGAGGTGGCCCGAAGGGCTGAGAAACTGCTGGGCTCCATCACCTACAGTCTGCTGTGGTACAACTGTGAACACTACGTCATGTACTGCCGGTATGGCATGGCCATCAGCTACCAGACATACCAGGTAGAGTTACTGACCTTCCATGAAGAGTTTGCTATAACATCAACCACTTCTCATTATGCCGAGTAAACTTTTAGGGGTGCATTAGAATATAAAATATAGTTTGTTAATTGTCTGCCAAACTAGTAAGTACATGAGAGACTGCGACAGTAGCAAGAGCCTGTTGAAAAATATGCACAAGTCATTATTCATTTCACAGTTGAATAACTTTAAAAAAGCTAGTTTGTGGTTATTTTAATGGGCTGCATTGCTTTTTCAGGTTTTAATTCAGGCAAAATACACCGTTATTATCAAGTGACAAACACAAACTAATTAGTATATTTTTGAATTTTCCATCTTGTTGCATAAGGAGGGTCACGTGTAAGTAATCCTGTTTGACAGAAAGCTTGATTGCACGTGTCGCTTGAGAAATGCCCTCAACCTTTTCCAAGGATTTGGTAAAAAACAGATTATTGAACAATATGTGTAGCAACACTCACGTGTAAAGTGGAAGTAATCTCAATAGGCCACTTGTGAGGTAATGTGACTGAAGAAACCTCATGCTGAAGACCTTATTCTGAGCGGTCACTGTATAATGGCAAGATATTTTAATGAAATGCAAAGTCATCCACCAACTAACATACTTTGAACAAGAGGCAGATATTTGGTAGAGTAAAAGCACTCTGACATTTGGTCATATGAGGACATTACTTAAGCCCTTGGGACTGAAAATTAAGCTTACTCATTCATGAGGTGAGCAGCACCATCTAGTGTTACTTCCTCTCCAAATTAATGAAGTGAGCATGCAAGCTAGTTCGCCATCACATGTCTTACCCTTGCTCAAGACATCCACATCAAACACTCCATCCCAATATGGCAAAGTGTGCTGATTCACCCTCTGCTCCTCTGTACCGCTGCCTGCTGCTGTAATCTTCATTCCCACCTGTGCCAGCTTGTGAGCTCTGATTGATTAGAAGTCCCTCAAAAGGAGGTTAAGTTACAGAGAGTGTGACAAAGAGACAATTCAGAGCCTAGATGCCACAATAATATTACTCTCTATTCACATTTCATTGTGATGTATTAAGATCATGTTCATGTGAGTTGTCTGACCAAACTGACATTACGGATAACAGATATCCACTGTACCTCTGATTAATGATTTACGTTGCACAAATACTGTTTGACAGCCTAGTCTAATTTTTACACTCTGTCTTGTAGTTCTGTACCACAGTGCGGAAGATTGTGTGCAGCAGGATGAGCGCCTACCTCACTGCCCTGTGTGGTGCAGGGATCATGCTGTACTTGGACTCTCTGACGCCGCTGACCATTTTGCCAACGTTTCTCATCGCTTTCACCATCTGGATGGCGTCCTAATGGCCACTGGCAAGATGACTCATGAGAAAAGACTGATCTACAACACACTGCTGAAAGCTGGAATAAAGTCCTATGGTTCAGATGTGTGACTAAAGGCACTGGGAAATAACATTTACACTATAGGATAACACTAACGGCATTATGTTATCTACTGTATTAATGTAATATAGTCTTAATGGGAAGATATCACCAAATAATGACAGATGATGACGGTGCTGTTCAACAGCTGATGTACTAAAGTGATGTTCATCCACTAATACTTAGCTCATCAAAGAATTGCTACAGTTGACTTGTTATATATATATCTATCCCAAACTATACTAAAGGTATATATATATATACCTGTGCATTAAAAACAGACTGGCTTGGACAAAGTGCAATAAGTTTGAAACAATAATTTTCAGTCTATCATATTGCAAATGATGATAACGATGATGAGAAGTGTGTTTTGGTTGTTGAATAAATATGCATTTTTGCCTGCCTCTGGTTGCTTTTCTTGTATGAAACATCAACTCTCAAAATACTTTTACCTTCTGTTTCAATATTCTCTGCTCTGGGAGTTAATAATACTTTTGATACTGTCCCTCTCTGGGTTGTGGCTGATGTGGAAAAACAAGAAAAAAAGAGGAAAAACTTATTTTAAAAAGTATGTTCATGGGAACATATTACTGAGTAATACAGGCTTGGGAGGGAACAGCCATAAGCAGCCATAATTAGAGTTGTATTTAAAAATGGCATTTTTGCTCATTAAGCTGTAGTCAACCGCAAAGAATGTCAACTCTCTGTCACTGCAACTAAATCAAGAGTCACTTCATGCCAGCAGGCAATGTTCCTAACCCTTCATTTAGCATTTCCACTGAGAATTCAGAGCAAGCAAACAAAAAAGTCTCTTGATAAGAGCGGGCCTGCTTAGTGGTGAGAGCTGAATATGATTACTAACAAGTCACTGAACCCTTAGTATAGTTTGAGAGCAAATTTGTTTGTGACAAAAGAGCAAATGCACTTGTCCTTATAAAGGACATCAAAATTAAACAGAGTTGAGAATGAGTCCTAAACAATTTACTATTTGCAGACACGTATTATCATTGTGTTGAAAACAGCCTATTTGTATTTTGCTGGCTGCAGGGGAAAAAATGTTTAATGACCTGATAAATGTGCCGATCAGGCAAAGAAAACAAACAACAACAAAACGTCTTACTTGATGAAGACCTGCAGCATACCAATTATAAGCTTTGAGGCCCATAAGAAAAAAAATGTTGGGTGACCCTTTGTTTTAACGCTGTTAATAGGTTTGTGAGCTTGTCTGTGTTTTATTGCTGAAATGCCGCCTCATTAAACCAAGCTGTATATGCAAAGATACAAGCTGTATAGGTCTTGTACCCGCTATCAGCACTTTCTCCTCTGCCTGAATGCCAGTCTCTTTCTTTCTCTCTCAGTTGCTGTCTTCTTCTTTCACCCTTTCTTCATGAATAGCCCACTAGATGAAAATCGAAAACTATAGGTTCTGCTGAGGCAGATCGCACACAAATACATGAAATGAACACGACTTTCCTAACAACGCACTGTGTGGTGGTGTCACAAAATGGGGAAAGAACTACATGCTGGCATCACATAATCAGCTCTAACAAAGTCAATTAGGATCCTTAGTCATGTTGGACACACAAATTTAAGGTGGCATAAAGAGCAAAAAGTCCATGTTAGGAGGTGGGGTAGGTTGGGATGATGGAAGAGTCAAGTTCCACTTCACGACGAGACAGTGTGCGTTTCTTGTTCATATTTGTTTGCTAACATCAGCTATAACCTTGCCCTAAACAAGCAGTTTTGGTGCCTAAACCTGACCAAACTCCCATGCATGTTCGTGTGCATGCACACACTTTGGCGTGGTGGTAATGGCATGTAATTTGAACCAGTGGTGGTGGTATGTAATTTTTCCTAATTGACTCTGCATTGGCATTGACTCCATGGTGCTGGCATGTAATTTTAACCCATTTTGTGGCACCACCACATAATGTGTTGTTAAGAAAGTTGTGTTCATTTCACATGCTTTTGTGAGATCAGGTTGAGGTTCTGCCGAGCAATGAATGTCCCCTTGTTTTAATGACCTAAGTTAATAACATGCTAATGAGACCTTTATAGGAGAAGAAAAAGGAAGCTTCAAGGGGTGGGATGGCTCAGGAGGTAGGGTGGAGTCTGGGTAGGGTTGTATGGATGGTTCCTGGTTTGATCCTCCAGAGAGCGAGTCAAAATGTCCTTAATCAAGATGCTCAAGCTTGGCACCTTGCATGGCAGCCCCTGCCATCAGTGTGGGAATGTGTGTATGAATGTATGAGTGTGAGGCAAACAACAAACAAGCACTTTGAGTGGTCGGTAGACTAGAAAAACTCTACAGACATACAGTCCATTTATCATTCAAAGGTAATTAGACTCAAAAATGAACATGTTTAAAATGATATACTCTCTGTAAACACATGAATAGTGCATAAATACCATTTGAAAAATATATACTGCAACTGTGTCTCTGGACAGATAGATAAATGGATATATACATATTAAAGTCATGATCAGATTAATACAAGGCTGCCCGCCATGCATGCTGCTGAGCAGTTGTTGTGCTTTCAGAGAAAACCCGGCTAAATCTAAATATTCAAGTCAGCCTAAGGTCATTATCAAAAATGTATGTCATCCAGTGCACTGCTTGTACCACTTGAAGAATCTTGCTTGTGCCCTGAATTCATGGGAAATGATGCAGTTTCAGCTTGTTGGTAGTAGGCCTAAGTGCGACTGTTGCTTTCATTTTTAAATGAGCTGTACACTTCTGTGGGTTAGGGTTAGGGGGTCGAAGCTGTCCAGCATCATAACTGGCTGTCAGTGAACCAATCAGATCCCATATTCCCACTGCAAACTGAGTTTTGAGTTCATTTTGAGTTTTTTATATAAGATGTTGGACAAGAAAAGTGTGGAAAAGAACCACCACTAATCTGGCCCAGGTGGTAGTTTTTTTTGACCACAGCTTTAACAGAAAACCAATTACTCCAGTGGCGGTGGTCACTGGCCAGCAGTAAAACATTGTAGTTGTGCTGGGTAGCTCCCAGGTGTAAAGGTGTGTGATAATAAAAAGATAATAAATTATTATCCCTGGAATAAATGGCATTTAAAATCATCAGCAGATCTGGATTTGCATACATAATCATATTTCATAGAAAAGCGAACCTTTTGCATGCATCACTTTGCACAATGCCATGTTATTTCTTTGGGCACATTTAGAACACTTGGAATAAAAAGTCTGTCTGACTGTAATTAGACTGAAGGGAGTATAATGTGATTCTTGTTTAACTCCTCCGCATTAAAGTGCACTGTTGGTAATTTAGATAACAATAGGCAATAACAGCAGCCAGGAGTCTGAGGAATTGTAAAGCTCAGGTGACACTTGCTCTACTGTTTTGTTGAATAGATGAGATTATGATTAAATATTGACTCAAAGGTTCTGTTTAGCTTTGAATATTAATTTTCCTGCTGTTCAGAATGAAAAGCCACAAAAACCTACTGTTGGTGTTTAGGTATGTCATTTCAGAAATAGCTGGAACATTGTGGGCAAGATGGAGGAGATCAGTAACCAATCACTACTCTGGGATTATTTTTTAAACGTTGTGTTTGTGTTCAGGCACAGTGCAGGTCATTGTTTTAATGTGATGGATTAGAGGTTTTTTGTTTTTTGTTTTTTTTATCAGTACACAGAATATGATGTTACTATTTCTTGTGCTATAACCAAGAGTGAGGCACAACACACAGCATGCTACAGCACCATACAAGTGAACAGCATAGAAAACATCATTCTAAGCTGTCATAAATCTACAAGCCCACAAGACAGGCGGCAGCATGCACTGACTACCAGCTCCAGCTTTCAGGGTGAGTGACAGGACTAATTCCTCTGAATGTTTTTTTTTTTTTTCCTAGACTTAAAATTAAAGCAAGATATGCTACAACCCTGCAAAGTTAATTAAGCAGAAAGAGCAATGAACTGCCACTGAACTAGCACTGCCTCTTCAGTGGAGGGAAACTGCTTATTGTGCAAGAACTGAATAAATACAAGAGAAATAATTTATTGATCATCACCAATAAATACACTGCATTTCATCAAACCTTCAAAATCCCCTTTGTGCTCAATATGTAATCACTGAGTGCTGGATGAATTTCATTTGCCAGAGGTGAACTTAAAACAATGCATGAACATGGCAACTTCTTGTCAAAATGACTAAAGCTCAGTTGGCACACCTGCCGATTGAGCTTTATCGTTTGATTCTGATAAAGATGAAATATTTTTTCTAAAAGCATCTGTAGTTTCTTAGTCTTTTATCTCGATACAGCAGGACCTTGCAGATTAATGGAAATTATCCTCTTGTTATCTACATTAATTCAATCTGTTTAAAGGACTGTGTCAGCCAGTAGCCGACAGAGAGATAACGACTTCTTTAATGGAAAGACTAAAGCGATCAGCGACTTGAAAGTATCTAGGTTGTGAATTAGCATGCTGTTGGAAGGGTTCATAAACTTTACAAGCAAAGACTCCTCCAGCTCTGCGGATTAGTTTGTTCTTAATGACAGCAGGAGGCTCCGCACTCCAGTGTCATCATTCACTTTAGAGCAAGATTAGTAAGCACAATCTGCGTAGCATTCCACCTCCTGGAATCACAAGAGAAGCTGTTAACATGGCCATCCATCAGGGTTTCCTGGTTTCTGTTATTATTTCACCATCTGTGTGTTTGCACCAAGGATGAAGGGCTTTTGCCAAGGAGGCTGGAAGATAGTAATTCGATTTACAATGGCCACATGGTGCCTTGCGCTGTAATGGTGGAAATCAAATTATGAGTCCAATTACCAGCAGTGGGCTTAACTGTTTGATGCGGATCAACATTGTGGTCAGGCACAGTAAATACTAAACTCTGTCATTATTATATGAACTTGAGAATCCGATGCCTCTAGTGATATTTGTTGCTTGTTGAGTGTTACATTCCTTGTCAACAGAGCTTTTCTCTTTTAGATTTTACCATCCTTAATGAACTTGGGTTTGCTGTCATAAAAACAAATGAGAACAAATCCTTTCTTCACTAGTTAACAGAGAATATTTTTCCTTCCTTTTTTGAACCATTACTGAAGAAACCTGCATTAGACTTTACTTTCAGAGTGAAAACAGCTACAGATTGATGCCTAAAGTGCCCGTCCCGGCCAAGGTTTTTGGTGAAAAAGAAAAAAAAAATCTCTTTTATGAATAGTGCTTTCTTTGAGGAGTTTCAGTCTGGTTTTAGAGCTCGTCTCGACACTCAGATGCCATGTCTCAAGTTGGCAAGCAACTTGCTTTTAGCAGATAATGAGGGAAATCTTCAGTTCTCGTGGATCTCAGTGTAGGTTTTGACAGGGCTGATTATCCTTGAACAGCTCAAACACTGGGTCCACGTGTCTGCTACTGATCAAGACTCCAATCTTCAGGTTAGATCTCTCCGTGTTGCAACTGAGGAGAGCGGGTCATTGTTGGCAAAACTGATTTATGATCTGTCCTTAATCTTGTCCTTTTTTCCATATGCTTCTCTTAGGTCATATAAAACATCACAAATATAATTTAGCTTAGTATCAATTTCTATAATGCCGGTAAAAAGGCTTTTTGCCCACCAGTCTTGACAGGTGTGTAGGACAGGTACAGACAGATCGGTGAATGAAAGACCCTCCTCTGTCCTCACTTGTGAGAAATGTTATCAAAGACACCAGCATTAAGGTCATCAAGTAATGTGAGGACCATGTCAATTATATCTCGATGGTATGACCTTTATTTAATGTCTAGAGGAACACAGGGACGTAACAAGTAACATAACAAGTTTACCCAAAGCCTTTGCAAAAATGGAACCAAAACAGCAAAGAGAAGCCTGCTGAGACACTTTTAAAGTGTTACAATGAATAACATATATCTAGAGAAAATGATTAACAGAGACAACTAAAACTGCAGAAATGGAAGCAAATAAGGCATCAGGGTCTCCGAGGTCAAAAATAATGAAAAAACAAAGAAAGAAACAAACAAAACCACTAACTGTAAAATAAAAGAAGCAGCTCAGTGGCCAAATGGTAAGGAGCACTGGCTCTGGGGGCTGATTTTCAGCTCCACTGATGACCAACAGAGGCTCTGCTGTGGCTGCTCCAAGCGCTCAGACACGGGCGTGGCACACCTGAAACACGGGGGGTGTGTGTGTGTGTGTGTGTGTGTGTGTGAGAGAGAGAGAGAGAGAGAGAGAGAGAGGGAGAGAGCTCTCTTCTAAAAAGTTGACTCAACACTTACTTACACATCAAAGCTGAGTTTTGGTCCTTACCTGTCCTTCATGCTCACACTATAGGGCATCAATGACATTTTAGCACAAGAGCTGCCTGTGCACTGATTCGTTTATCACTTGCCTGCCAAAGCTGCCATCTAGATCTAGACTGCTTGAAAAATGTCAGCTGTCACTCCAGTGCGCTTGGACGTCGGGCAGACGTTCCCAACTGCTCCGAAATGAAGTGCATCGGGAAGGATTTATGGGAAAGGGACTTCATCCCGCGGCTGTTTTGTTCTCGTCAAAAAAGGACGCCTCCCCTCCCCACCCCACTTTGTCACTCAACACGCCTCATGCATCACTGGGGCTTTGGTTTCCATACGGGCAGGTAATGCGCTCTCACCAAACTCCGGAGGCTGCAGTGCGCACCGGCAAACGTCGTGCGCTTTAACTGTGGCGCGCCCGCTGAATTTTTTGGAGGACAATTATTTCACCCTCTTTGCTTAACGATTGCTTCACCGGTAAATTAGCACAAGGTCATGGACAAGAAAACAAGCATCCCACAGCCCAATTCTAAACTTGACTGAGACGTGGAGACGAAAAGGCGAGCGCGCACATCTCCTGTTACAGATTAAGGTGAGTGAATGTTAATCTGCATGATTATTTCACCTTGATTTTTGATTAATCATGACAGTTTTCCAGTGTGTGGCCAGCGACATGAGCTTTGCCTCTGCACTGCAGCCCACACTCATATTGGATGTTAATATAGTAAGTAACTCATGACACTTTTCTAACTTATGGCTGTGAATATTTAGTTGCAAAAGCTATGTATACTTAGATTTACTGACATGTTTAATTCCCTACCACGGGACTAAAAGATGACGGCTGATTTCAGCCAAGCAAAGACTCAAAAACATGCGTGCAAGCTACGATATAATATACGAGTATGAGAATATATGCAGAGATAGACAACATGAAATAAAATAAAATGAAGCTGGGCCCTGCAGTATTTGTAAAGGCTAATTATAAAATGTTTCACAGGTGTAAATCCTAAGTTTTCCAAGGATTACTTTTAGGTTTTCTTTTGTGATAAAGAAATGAGACGAGCCACCTCTTCAAAAAGGCATTTTAGTAACCATTCGTTTATCACTGAAGAGCCTATTTCAACAGAATCAGTATTCTTGTGAAATGAAACGTTTATTGATCATTTGTTATTTCAAGGAGGAAAAAGAGCCTAGTGTCATAAAAAAATGCTTGAAAAGGAACAAAAATAATTCAGTATTCTCCCATGCCCTCTTCCCATTGTTTAAGAGTTCTCTATGTAATTCTTTATCTTTCCCCATAATGTGTATTAGATCGGTTTTTGTTTGCCATTTTTACAAAATCATCCATACAGTCAACGCTGAAAACCCACAAAATCACCACATGTAATTAAAATGCTGTGCTTTGTGAAGGCACAACGGAGCACCCTGTCAGGTAAAAGTGACACCATATATTTTAGATACCATCAGGGACTCACTGAGAAAATTGTTCAGTTATTGTCTGTGACTCAAAAATGAATTTCATTAGATTGGCAGAAAATATTTTACTTCTTCTGCACCACAACTGGTATGTTGATTGCTCAAATTGATCTCCACCCACCTCCGTCTTTTCACAGATTGACCTATGGGGCCTGTCAGCAATGGATTCTGCAGATCATCTAAACGGAACTCAGATGGAAGATTATAAAGCAGAAGCTGAATCCTCCAACTGCTGCTCAGCTTCAACCTCAGCTAGTGATGACAACTTTTTGAAGCTAGAAGACAGTACAAAGCTGGTGGGAGTGCAAGTGATCCTCATCCTTGCTTACAGCATCATCATATTGTTTGGACTCACAGGAAACTCCTTAGTGATATATGTAGTGTACAAGTTTAAAAATCTAAGGACTGTAACCAATTTCTTTATTGTAAACCTAGCTGTCGCAGACCTGCTGGTGAATACTCTGTGTTTACCTTTCACTCTGGCCTACACCCTCTATGGTGAGTGGAAGTTTGGGAAAGTGTTATGCTTCATGCTGCCCTGCGCCCAAGGCATGGCTGTGCATGTGTCCACCATCACTTTGAACATCATCGCCCTGGACCGCCACAGGAGCATCGTCTACCACCTGGAAACCAAGATGTCCAAAGACATGTGCGCTGTGGTCATTGTCATCACGTGGGCTGTCAGTGCCCTGCTGGCCAGCCCGCTCGCCATCTTCAGAGAGTACGGGACGTTTGACCTTCTGCCAGAGGAGTCCATTCAGGTGTGCACAGAGAAGTGGCCAGGAAGCAGCATGAATGGAACCATCTACAGCATATCAATGCTCCTGCTTCAATACGGCCTCCCTCTGGCCATCAACTCATTCGCCTACATTCGTATCTGGAATAAGCTGAAGAATCACATGAGCCCTGGAGGTCGGAATGACCGCCATCGGCGCAGGAAAAAAACCACAAAGATGCTGGTGACGGTGGTGGTGGTCTTTGCAGTCAGCTGGCTGCCGTTCCATGCATTTCAATTGGCTATTGACATTGATAGCAGTGTTCTAGATATGGAAGACTTCAAATTGCTTTTCACCGTGTTCCACATTGTGGCAATGTGCTCCACATTCGTCAATCCAATTCTGTACGGGTGGATGAACAACAATTACAGGACAGCCTTTCTGTCTGTATGTAAATGTAGCCAGCCCTTCAGTCTGAAGTCAAGAAGACAAATGCAAAGGGAAAAGGACACCACCTGTACAGATTTCAAAGCCACAAATGTCTAAACTCACTAATAAATCATAGTTGAATATGGTTCATTGCAGATCATTTGCATATATTTTGTATTTTGTAGCCTTGTGTGTGCAGATAAAGCTCTCAAAATTATAGACTTTATTGTGCAATAGAACTATCAAGTGTAAGTGCTTGTTTTGAATTTGTTATTCAGGATATGTCAAAATCTGTATTCAAGTCATAAGGCAGTATGTTGACATTACATCTTTTGTATTCAAGTGCTGTGTAGTGACTACTTTTTAGATGCCCAGTCCACAAATGGAAAAGTACGGCAGCCTATTTTGACCAAATGAAAATATTAATGTGTAATGAATGTTGAACAGTAGCAAGCTACAATGCTGGATTAAGTGTCTCATTTACAATGATGTCGAATGTTTTAAAAGGTGTAGTGGGTAAAAACAGCCATGCACGCTGCAAATATTGCCGTTAATCTGAGAATGTAGCTTTGTGGGGGACTGATTTACACAGTGTGCAGATGCTTATCTGCGTATATACATTATGGTTCAGCAGGAAACTGAAAAAGCCTTTCTTGCAAGGGAATAAACAAGTTCCTCCCCTCCCCGCCCCTATCTAGCTTTTGTTTGTAATGAGCACCCTATAGGCAGTGCTACAGGGTATATTCTCGCAATGATTAGGCCGCTGCACAGGTCTTTGAGTACTTCCTGTTGACCAGTTCTTCACTGATTTTCTTTGAGCATACGTGAGGTGACGAAACAGTTGGATATTAGCTCTACTCTCCATTTTTAGTAAGATGTTCATGGGCTATTCAGCACGTAAATCAATACTTGTTTCTTTAACTGTCTGAAGTTATTGATCTGGTATTGCTGTCACAAAGTGTGCCCTTGGGACAGGGGCATGTGCTGCTTGTGCTTTTGAGTAAAATGAATAATGGGTTTAAAGCTAATTCAATTAATCTTTGTTTGCTGCCGACTTCCTCTTTGGGCTTGCACAGGAGCATGCACTGAAGTCACTAACCTTGTCTCGCTGCTGGCCCTCTGTCCATTCATCTGTGCATTGATATTTAATTACTGGTGTAATGTGGAGAAACACTAAGTCCATAGATGATGAGCAATGTAGGGAACCAAAGTTAATGATAGCTACAGGAGCAATCAATAAAATAAGTATTGATTTTGTCAACTAATTGCTTTTTAAGAGCAAAATAATTAAGCCGCAGTGACACTAATGAATTACTTTTTCATGTAATATCATAGATGACTGGCTTAGTGTACTGCCATACTCCTTGGATAATTGGGACTCATTATATTCATTATCCTTCAGTCATCATCATCAAACAAGTGGGGCATTCTCTCCAGACTACCTTGAATATTTGACCAACAGCAACAGTGAGCTCACCTCAACACACCACCACCAGAGGCACGCATACACCTGTAGAGATACACAAAACTCCAAACTGCAGGCTTCAGGCTGAGTTTGACAAGTATGACTTGTGTAATCATGTTCAATGGGGAAAAAAGGCTGGAGAATGATACCCTAGCTCCCCCTACTGTCTTTAGAGTGTTTTCTCAAAGTAGCTCCTATAGCAGGTGTCTCCAAGCTTTTCCCACCTGAAAGCTAATATGTAAAAATGAAAGTGGCCAAGAGCTGTTAATTTCTTATATTACTTACATTTATTCACATTTATCAAACCACTCATCAATGAACTTTAAATCCATACTAGCTAAATGAAGCACATTTCTGCATGTATAAATGTTAACCGAAGTCCACATTTTGCATTAAATAGTGCACATTAAAAGGCATGCGAAATGTATTTTCTGACTCAAAATTTAAATTCCAATGTCTCCCATGACATAACATAACATCAAAACACCTTAAAAATGTAACTTATCAATATACGACAAATCCCGTCATTTCACATATCAAAAGCTCATCATCATGTTACAGCTCACGTGTGTTGTAAGTACATTCAGTCATTCTCACAGTGAGGTGACTGTCACTGCATGGAGGCCATGAGAGAGGCATTTTCCTCTTATGTTCACTCTTCTACAGTCATTTCAATGCTCATCTATCAGCCTTGTTTTGAATTTTAGATTTTATGACACTCATATCAGAAAATGCTGCTTCACAAAGGAGTGTGGAGCCATGCAAGGCAGATACTTTGAGAGCTGCTTGATGGATGTTCTTATAGTTTACTAGTTGAAGAGGTGGAGGAGAGACATCTTGCGCTTTTGACTGGATTGAAACCGAAGGACATTCCAAGGTGCATTCACACCGACTCAGTGATTCATTATTTTTTTGTACAGACTTATAAAACCTTTTGATAACCCACTCAGATATCGGTGGCGAGCTACATGTTTGGGACCCCTGGACTATAACCTGAGTGAATCATTTCAAGGTTACTTAAACCTTGAACTACAGCTGTGTGCATAATCATTGTGAACCAGACCGTATCTGGGTTTTTAGGTAAGACCACTGAAATTGATGACACAAATTTACAAGCTAAGTGCAAAAATTGGCATGTGTTTGCTTAAAATGTGACGCACAATTTTTCCCACTTAAGCTGACCCAATTATGCCTGTACCACTATCTGAGAGGAAGTCCAGGGGAAAGGAGCAGGAAAACTCGGTCTAGCCTGATTGATGACATTCTTCTCCCTCTGTTTTCTTCCCACTCTTCTTCAGTAAAATACGTCCTTGCATGGCTACTTAGCTGTTTCCTATATTTTACCTTCCTACTATTTAATCAGACCATTAGTCTTTCATGAACCAATGCCAGACTTGTAAAGATTATATAATACTTTCATACCAGACCCTCTGTCTGCTGTAATTGGGTTACTGTATGCAGGTGGCCTTGAATTCTGTTGTTTAGAGGTAAATGGTTTGCACTGGTGCCTCATTATATGGCATTGCTTTTATTCTCTCTCCTCATCTAAGTCCAGAAAAATGTCGTGGTCCTCTTGGAGAGGCCTGCATACCCCCAGGTGAAGTGGAGTCGTCTCGCTTTGCTCTGATGAAGACGTTTTTCAGTGGGAACATATTTCCCCTCCAGCTTGTTTGTGTTGCTGTGCGCTTCTTTGGCACTCCTCAGTTCCTCCTGCAGTCTTGTAGCGAAGCCTCATTTTCTGTCATAAGTTGTTTTTTTCTCATTTTTGGCCAGTGTTTGTGAAAGTGCATTCAGATGGGGGGCTCACTTACACCAGGACTGCTGCGCTCGGAGGCTCATCCAGAACACCAGCTTGTCTCTGATTTCCCTGTTCAGATCATTGTAGTTTATCTTTTTTTCCCGTCCCATTAAGAAAAGTTAGACCCAGTTCTTGCAGTGTGGAGTTAAACATCCCAGCAGTGTATTCCTCCCGATCCTCCTTAGTTTCATTTAATATGAATACCCTATCTTCCTTCATCTTGTAATTGTTCTCTTATTGTCATTGTTTGCACACATGTTAAAGAAAGCTTGGTCTCAGTGTCTTTTCCCTGTGTAAATAAAAGTTGATGTTGATCCAAAGTGACATTCTACATTTTATCAGATATCCAGAAAATATTTACAACACATCCATCTTCAAATAAAACTGCTGGGCCTCCTCTTGAAAAACAACAACAGCAACAACAACAACAACAAAAAACTTGACAAGATCACTTAACTGTAAACAGATCACTAATCTGCATCTTCAAAATTATATGATGATGATAATAATGATAATAATAATAATAATAACAACAACAACAATAATAATTTTATTATTAACTAAGCTCATATTAGCTAAGACTAAGCTAAGCTATATTGTGTGATTTGATTAACTTAACAAACTATATATGTTAACACAGTTGTGTAAGTTAATGGTGAACTATGAGGATTTGGTAAGATAACGTTTCAGACTACAGTAGGAAAGGAGAAAGCACAGCATATTTGCAGCCTGTAAGAAAACAGCTTTTTATTTACCTTCATCAAAAATTCTTTGCTTTTACTTTACTACTAACAGGGTTGGGAGTTCGCCTCTCCCCACCTGCTGAGGATGTATAATTAGCTTTATAAGTCAGTTGTTACCTGATGCCAGAATTGAAGGGGAGATCTAGTTTCTGTTTGGGCCTTCAAAGACCAACCAGGATCCTGCTGTGTCAGAGGATCTAGTCCTCAATTCAATTAGAACATTCTGGATGCTAATTCGCTCTAGCTTTATGACAAACAAATAAATATGTAGTCACCTTGAGTCAAGCCTGTGAAGTTTTTTCATATGGAAATTGTTGTATTGTTTATAATTTATTCTCTAGTACCGGACCTGCATCCATCTGCCTCTGTGTCAAGGGCTTCCTGTGTGATCGCTCCGAGGCTGAGGGTTGGCCCCTACATCTCCTCCCTTCGCCTCAGGGCTGTGTGCTGAGCCCTCTACGCCCTCTTACATCCACAACTGTATCCCCGCCCACTCCAGCAGCATCAGCATCAAATTCACTGATGATACTGCGGTGATGGGGTCCATCTCTGGGGGGGATGAGTCGGCACACCGGGACGAGGCTGAGCAGCTGTCAGAGAGGTGCAGGGGAAATAACCTGGTCCTGAACTCCACAAAGACTAAGGAGCTGATCATAGACTTCAGGAGGAAAAGAGCAGACATTCAGCCCTTATTCATCGGCAGGGACTGTGTGGAGAGGGTCTCAGACTTCTGGTTTCTGAGCGTTCACATAGAGGATGAGCGTCAACACCACTGCTGTCATCAAGAAGGCACAGCAGAGACTGCACTTCCCCACGGTACTCAGGACTAACCAACTCACACAAAAACTGCTTGTGTCCTTTTACTGTTGTGTGTGGCTCTCCAGCTGCACGGCTGCAGACAGGAAAGTGCTCAGGAGGGTCGTCAACGCGGCCCAAAAGATTATCGGCTGCACTCTCCCCTCCCTGGGAGATCGGTACAAGTCCCGCTGTGTCAGGAAAGCCATTCCCTGTTTGAACTGCTGCCCTTGAGCAGACGCCTCAGGACACTGAAAGCACAGGCTCACCTTGCAATACTGATATGAATCGTGCACTACCTGCAGAATGTGAATGTTTTGTGTGCGGAATGTGTTTTTTTTTACTTCCTTTGAGAAGCTGTTAAATTATTTATTTCAATACTTTTTAGATGCGTAGTTTTTATTGTTTTTTTTTATTGCACTTAAGGATTGCATTTCAGTTTCGTTGTACTTGTACAGTGACAATAAAGATATCTCCTCCAACTGTGGGCCCTCTCTGCTCTTTGCTCAGCCAGCCTCCACCGATGTGACTCCATGCCTCATTCATCTCTTCAGCCGATGATCAAGCTGGATCACACTTGGTAAAAAAAAAAGTTGCACATGAATGCAAGCTTCCTCCTTTTTCCAAGAATCCCCTGCGCAAGTATCCCCAGAAAGCTGCTGCTGAGAGACAGGCCTGCTCCTCATCATGCGGACTGAAGTAGCCAGGTTCAGGAAGTAAGAATCTGATCCTCTAGCAAAGCCTACACATCATAGGGAATTTATTTTAAACCATTTTGTATTAACCGTGCAAGGATGAGTTACTATCAAGCGACAAGAAATTGAAATCATGGTGCATGCGTCTATAGAAGCTGTAAATCTATCAGATTTCCACTTTGTTTTTAAGAAATTGTGTTTTATTCAAGAAATTCAACATAAGTGCTACACTGCCCGTGATCCAGAAACACATTTCTGCAGTAAAGGATGTCACTGTTTCCGTGGAGATGTGCCAAAGTTGCCTGTTTTTTTTGTTGTTTTTTTTGTATATGAATCCTGCTTCACTGGCCACTGTACACTAGCAAACTTGCTGGCAAACACATAAAAATAGTCAAACTTATTTAACTATAAAGCTTTCAAATTAGAATAACAACTAGAGCAACATAATATAAAACACTCTTATCTACAATAAATCAGATATCACTATAATCACTAAAGATACATGTGAGTTCAGACAGGGTGCAAAAAAGCAATGCTTTATGGGATGTGTAGTTCAAGTGCACAGTCTTAGACCTTTGCTTTCTTGTCTTATTTCCAACATTTATGAATTTGTTTGTTTACTGTGAACTAGAAGGTCATATTTCATCTATTAGCGGGTTTTATCAGTTCAAGCTCTAAAACTCTTGATTTTCTAAGTACAAATTTAGATTCAGCATCATTTTCAGTTTTTTTAGGGACATCCAAAAAGTAAACCAAAGGAAAATACAGTATCCATTGCTGTATGTTTTTAATCAATTATCTATTTCCTCCATTACCTGGAGTCTTTATAGGAAGTTGTGAGAACTTGGTCAGATGAAGGAGGTGTCTGTGTCTTCGTTGCGACTGACCACGATTTGGCTCCTGAAACAGTAGGGCTGACCAAAAAAGTTGAAACAAAATGTTGCACCTTTATGGTAAGATATGAGAGAAAAGTGTATTCTAACTAAAATCATTGCAAGCCTACATGCAAAATGTTGCACACAGACAAGATCAAAGTGTAAATGAACACATACAACACAGATGTAGGAGTGTATGGTGTGAGAGTGTGTGTGTGTGTGTGTGTGTGTGTTTATATGTATATGTTGATAAAAGGGGACTTCTATGCCGAGGGGAAAGTCGTGATGAGGTCGTGTCCCTCTGGTGGTCTCATTCTGGCACGAGCGTGGGTCTCACAGTACAGCTGCCCCTCCACAAAGAAATAGCCCTTCTGTTTGAGGTTAACGTCACAGTCGGAGCACACAAAGCAGCCGGGGTGACGGTATTTGTCCCGTGCTTTCACAACCGTCCCCCTGTCATATAAAAGACAGATGGAGGGAGGGAGAGAGAGAGGAAAGGAGAAAGAAAGCGAGAGGGAGAGATGTCAAATAATACCAGCTTACTGTATTTCTAGCATCAGTTTTAAAGATTGCATAAACCTATCCTCACTGATCCACACAGTGATAGACATTTGCTCCTTGATCACTGCAAGAAAAAGGAACTGGATATAGATAGCAATACAAATAAATAAGTAAATGAAGAAGAATTAAATTTACTTCTGAATTCTCATCGGGTGAATACGAAGTTGGAGAGAGTTGGGAAACTGGAAAGAGTTTCAGTTCAACTCAGTCCAATTCAATTTTAATTGCATAGCATCAAATCATGCGAATAAAACTGAACTGAATTGGTGGAACTCAGAGCAAGGTGTGCACTGAATACTGGACTTCTTTTGGTGTTGACAATATATTATATATAAGTATGTGCAGCTTACAAATTTTGTACATTGCATTTGTCTCCTTTTTTGTTTCCTTTCACTTATGCCAGGTACACAAAGTTTGATTTGGGCTGTCCCAAATAAAAGATGCCCAACGTGGAGGAAACGTGACAATATCTTTGGTCATGGCTCCCCGTCGCACTGTGAGAGAGGTTCAAAGATGGCTGCTGTTGTCACGGTCTTGTAACCAAAGATTGTGTAACTGCTGCTACGACCTACTTCTACTAACCAACCAACAGGAATGCAGCATGAATTGGCACAGTGATCAATGTGACACTGGTGCTAAATCAAAGGAGCAAAACAAAATGACGACAACCGGGTCCACATTCTCCTCCTCCTCCTCCTTGTCCTCCTCTTTGGATTTCTGTGCAGACACGTCAACACCACAACTGGAACAGCTCCATTCCTGCCCCTCATTCAGTTTCATTGTTTACCACTACAGCGGCACAGACGGATGACACACTCCGATGACGTTTTCTTGTGTATTGACTTTGCGTTGTAGCCTATAAGAGTCGGTGGGATTATCGTCTGGCTGCTGCCTGGTTTAAACTCAGAAAACAGGCAGCAGAAATGGACGTTTACAAAAATATGAAGCAGGTGATTGGATCAATCCTCTGCCTATCCTCAGCTAACTTGTCCAATCACACAAACAAACCACAGATGTAGTTTGAGAGCAACAAAGCTAAACAGACAGCAGTTCCTGT
This sequence comes from Myripristis jacobus, assembly GCA_900302555.1. Taxonomy (NCBI): domain Eukaryota; kingdom Metazoa; phylum Chordata; class Actinopteri; order Holocentriformes; family Holocentridae; genus Myripristis; species Myripristis jacobus. Next base: position 32,320 of record OMLB01050020.1, read on the forward strand.
GATGGTGAAAGTGAGCCAACATATTGGTAAGTATATCGCTAGCTTGTTGGTATGCTGGTCCTGTGGCTTCCAGTCTAAAGCTTCAGCTGAGATGGTTTCGCACATCAAAAGAAAAAAAAAAAAAAAACATGCACCGTGAACCAGGTTACAAGGCGTGATGATCACATATACCAGATGTGCAAGTACTGTATGTATTGTTTGAATGTGAATGTCAGGTGATGCTCTTATTAGTGATACAATAATCATTTACATGCTCCTTTGACTTACACAATGCCATTCCCACACTTGTCACAAAGGGGCAATTTCTGCAGGTTTCCAGCAGGCGGAGTTGGCTTGGTTGTCGGGGCTCTCACGCTCTTTGTCACAATGGGACGAGAGCCTGCCCACACAGGAAAGAGAGCACTCAACACAACAGCCACTGACACACAAATATATGGTTGGAACAAACATAAAAAGTGGATTGTGCAACAGCTTGGACACAATAAAAAGAAGAGTCGCCTATAGCCCTCTAACCCTTTCACAATAGCCTCCATCTGATTCAAGCTGAGGCTTGAGTGGGAGAACTCTGATTTGAGATGTGTACCTTTAACTATGCAATGTTGAACTTTTACATAAGCCTTAGCTTATCATTGTAGCCAATCCATATTTTCAGTTGCGACATCACATGCTTTTGTTGGAACAATAATTCTAGGTCAAGGTAAAATTTTCTGCCATATTAACAGAAGGGAAGATTTTATGGTGCTGCTGCTTCATAAAAATATAAAACCACATACTTGAGTGAGTAAATTACAACATATCTTTCAACAAAGTTCGATTTAAAAGAGGCTATCATTGAGCGAATCTATATCTCTATCAATCTACCTACTCTAATCTGTTTCTACAAGATAGTATGTACAATGATTATACATTTTGGTTCTAGCAGCTACATGGAAAAACACCGGTCCATCACAGGACAGATACACATACATTCGCGCCTCTGAGCAGTTTAGTATCTCCAGTTCACTTGACCTGTGAGTCTTTGGACTGGGAGAAGGAACCCACACAAACCCAGTGTTAACCAATACACCACCATGACACCCACTTTGTATTATAAACCAGAAACAAAATTTGTTTCTTAGATGATTCGAACTCCAGATGGATCGACATTTTGAGAACACCTAACCTCCACATGGTGACGTATTTCTGAGTGTAACAGGATAGACATGTGGGATTACCATTGGGAGGAATTTGATTTGAACGTTGAAAAGTGGGCGTGTCATAGCAAACATGGAGATTTATCTCTGTGCTGCTAAAAGCAGAAGAATGATTGACGGGTGGATGTCATGATATTATTGGTTGAAATTGGTTGATTCATGCCTACATAAGCACACGACATATTTTGTTTGACAGGAGGAAAAATTGTTGACGTTTTTGTATTAACTGGCATTTGTTGTTGAATAGATGCATAATATAACCAGGGATATGATATAAAAACTTAAAATGCCCACACAGTTTTAGTGACTTTTCCAGCTTCCTGCGCATCATGGGCATGCCAAAGCCATGGCACATTGGGGGCTTCCAGTCTGCAGCTGGATGCTTCTCCATTAGGAACAATGGGTTCCATAACATGTTCTTCCAGCAGGCCGTGAGAACGGTGTGACATATTACACACACTGATGTTAAAAATTAGAACTATCAAAATATTCCAAAAGAAGGCTTTGCAAATTATAAGTTATGTCCTTTGTGGTAAGAAATGAATTCAACATGTTTATTAGGCCTCAGGGACACAAAACAATGTGTTTGAGTGACACATTTTGAATACAGAAAAAAAAAAATCAAGAAAAATGATATTGGAATACTGATAATTTTACCTATAACTGCATAGCATTAACAGTTCAAAATAAGCATGCATTTGGACAGCTTCTCTTGCCGGCTTTCAGGGTAAGCCAAAATACTTCACATTCTTTTCTGTATCTTTGGTCATTTGATTTTTTTATTGCCTGTTACTTCAGCACTTTCATAAAGCTGATCAGCAGTATTGTGAAAGTGCATCTTCAGCGAGAGAGGAAGAGCTCACCATCACTGTTTACGAAGTCCTGCAGTGCTTTGAATGAGCCTGACTGCCGGGGCTCCTGTGGATCCTCTTGGTCTTTCTGTAACATCCGGTACACATCAGAGTCCTCGATGGATGTTAAGGTCTTGGAGCTGAACAGGACACACACGCACACACACACACACACACACACAAAGATTCATACAAACATACAATGCCTGGTCACACAAACACAAGTACATGGCACAGCAGTGTATCGGTGTGCTACGAGTCACCACATGACTGTGACACATGGAACCAATTGCTTCCACATCCCAGACTACCCAAAATCCATTTATTTGGGAGGGATTACTTCACACTATTTGCAGATCTGATCCATGGCTGCTGGGACCGTCTTAACTAGTTTGTCCTGAACTTGTGGGCAAGATCAAGTGAGAACAACCAGCTGGAGATTATAGAGATACAAGAGGGGCAGATGACCTTAAAAGGAGATAAAGGGATGAGAATGTGAAAGGAGAAAGGAAATACACAGAGCAAACCATTCGGAGGAGAATGAGAGGATGATTAATGAACAGTTTTAGCTGTTTCTTACAACATGCAGATGACACAACATGTCCTTTTTCAGTCCCTTTCTCATGTAACAGTCACTTTTTTGTCCAGGACTTTTGTTTAATAAAAACTCCAGTGTGTATCAGTAGCATGGTAATCTACTGATGACTGAGATTTTGGTGGCATAGCTTTACAGTGTACTCCACATTATTCTATGTTTCAAGTAGGAACAGTGCAGAGCATAGCTTGGTGTTATCAGCTGACATGAGCCATGTGAAACATATCTCACTCGCAAACAGATCCTGGTTAAGCCATGGAAGGGCTCATTCCTGTGCACTTTGGTAATATTTACTCATTGTGACACACCATATATCTGGTAGCCTAATGGCGTCCACATGACGTCCCGGGAAGGCTGAATGTTAACATAGCAAATCTGGGGCTACGTCAAGCAAAGTGGACGACGCCTCCCAACAGCGACTGTGTGACTGGCAGAGGGTGACCCAGCTGGTGTGTGATTCGCCAGCAGGTGGACTGCAACAGCACAATAAGTGTAATAACAACAAGTAACAGCAGCCAAGCAGCATAACAGCAGTAGATTTGCTCAGTGGGTGGAGCCGCAGGTGGCAGTTCCATATTGCTTTTCCTCATTTTTCCTCATTATAACTGCATTATTACTCAACCAGCACAGTCTCCTAAAAGTTATGTTTCCATACAACTAAACTGCACTCTTAATTACATTTAGCAGAAAACATATCTTGTTGTTTCTGACAAATCTTTCTCTCTGGCTTACTGGTGTCATGTGGTGAGGTTTAGGCACCAAAAATGACTTGCAACGCAACACAGTGTAAGGTAATGTAACGTAACGTAATGTAACATAAGGTAATGTAACATAAGGTAATGTAACATAAGGTAATGTAACATAAAGTAGCGTAATACAGTGTAACGTAACGTAACATAACATAACACAGTGTAAGATCATGGTATATAACATAATGTAACACACTATGGGACTCAACATAACACAGTGTAATGAAATGTAATGTAATGTACTGTAACACTGTAACGTAACGTAACATAACATAACAAAACATAATGTAACAAAGTGCATTGTAATGTAATGTAATGTAATGTAAAATAATGTAAGATAAAATAACGTAAGCTAAAAGTACCTTTACTTAACATGGGACTCAAACTTGCATGGTCTGAGTGAAAGTCTTTTTTTTTTTTTTTTTTTTAACCCATTCACTGCCACACCTTCCCTCCAATGTGGACTGTAAATTAAGTTATTACAAGCAAGTTTATTAAATGTTGAGTTGTATGAGAACATAATATTTAGGAGACAGGGTCGACTCAACACTGACTCAGAGAGTCTCCTGGATAAAGAAACAACAGGGTTATGGTATGGCCATCGCTTGTCATGGTGTAGTCAGATCTGAGTTCAGTCTGTGGATATTTTTAGCACCAGTGTGACATCATGTGCAGACTGGAACACTTGAGCAGCAGCAGCATTAACAGCAGATGTACTGGTAACAGTGGTGGTGGTCGTATATACTATATATTGCAAGCTGGGAGCATTATATTGTACAGCGCTGGGTAATGAGACACATGGCCAAAATCAAAGACTCCTCCATTGTTGTGAGCACCAAGGAGAGTTGTGTTTGCACTGGCAACATGTCTGAATTCAGGTCAGAGTTCCACAAACATGCTGGCTGTGTAATTTTTTTTTCCGATGCCGGATGTGACTGTTTTCATTTAATGGGAAAGGCAATAAATTTAAGCATGTTTTTTTTTTTTGCTAATCTGACCACACCTGAAATGTTTCAGCTCAGTTTCTGAGAAATGGTTTTTTTTTTTTTCCCATGGTGCTATCGTACTCATGAGCCACATCAATCAAGTTGCAAAATACATTCAAATATACTCAATACAACATTTTATTGTATTCCAGGGCAGTGGCCACAATCAGGAAGAAAACACTGCACCATAATTGTTGAAGTGAGTCTAAAGAATTTGAAACTCAGTGACTGGCTGTTTCTTGTCTCTTTGGGGAAATACAAAGCTGACTTATTTCACAACATTTTTGTGTCCACATTCTTGTATTCCAATTTTTTTCAACAAACCCACATTATTCCCACACATTTCTTATTTGTTTGTCTTGATGATTCAACCAAGAGGTTTTCGTGACTGTTCAAGTGTTTGAAATGCTCAACTTGACCATCACCTACCTTTGCAAACTGAAAAATGAATGGGAATTTTATTTCTGGAGCCATGGCCACCCAAAATAATCCCCCCCACTTTGCAATTTTGTAACAGATCACTCACGCCTCAGGCTTGTTGTGGACGAGGCCCCGGATCTGGCCCTGCATGGCGTCCTGGATGTTGCCTGAGGAGTAGAGGCCTATGGGAGTGTTGTAGGCTGCACTGACCACCTGACGGTGGTCGTCGATATTTGCTGCTGCGATGAAAGGCTGAGCTCTTCGGTTGTGAGCAGTCCCAATGGGTTTGTACTCCTAAATGGAAGGATACAGGAAGGAGGGAAAGGGAGTGGGCACAAGGACGAGGAGAGCCAGGAATTTAGACAACAGTTTAGTAACTGGATGAAGCAGAGAGGCTAACATTTATTATTATCTTTAATCAGTATGGACTAGGGCTGTAACAATTCATTCACTGCATCAGTGCACTGACTGAATTCTGCCGATTCAACTGTATTAATCTGCTAAAAATAGAATAAATCACTTTGACTTCAGCCTGAATTGGTATGAAATACTCAGAATCAATTCACTCACAATTCCTAAAAAAGATCTAGGAGAATACTATGACTTTCATTTTTTTCTCAGTCAGGATTTTTTAAAATTTGTTTTATAATAAATAGTGTTTAATTGTTTAAGTAATTTCTGCTGTCTGAAAAAAACCTATAGACATACATCAACAGATGTTTATTCAATTTGGGTGTCGAATTGAATGGTTAAGCCAAAGATGTACACCCTATGTATGGATCCATTTTACACACACACACACACACACACACATACACACACACACACACACACACACACACACCTGTTGCTCTGCTTCCAGGTTGATTTTAAATGGATTGGCTTTACCGTCCTCTGTAACTTGTGGTGACCACAGTCTGGTTTCACCCCTGAGAAGACATCATGGCTGCACAGTTAGTCAGCTCAACACAGTGTGAGTGTGTGTGTGTGTGTGTGTATGTGTGTGTGTGTTGTCTATAATTTCCCACCGTAAACTATCAAAATAGGTGAAAACCTGTGCTGCCATTTTACAGCGAAGTACAATGACTCTTGGAAATACATGTTTTGTTTCTGAGTGTGTCTGTCTCTACAGTCTGCGTCTAACCTTTCAACAGTGAGAGAGAGCTTATTTGTGGCATCTTTGATCTTGTTCTGGGCTTCACAGTGCATCATGTTTGTGGCTGAAACTCCCTCGATGGCCAAGATAACATCACCAGGACACAGGTTGGCTATGGAGGCTTTGCTGCCTGGAGTGATCTGATGGGGAGAATGGCAGATGATTAAAGCTTGTGGAGAGTGGACATCATAGGACAGGAAAGAAGAAGGCATTGTTTAAGTGAGAGGATATATTTTGTATGCAAAAAATGTTAAAGATGAAGAGGGAGAAGAAAGAAAGTAGGGATAAATCAGAGGGGGAAATGATTTGTTTCCCTCTTTGTTTGAGTATTGCAGTATTGTAATTGAAAATTCACACAGTCTAATTCTTTGGAAATTGGACGATCACATCATCAGGACAATTTTGAATGACTGGTTTTGTTGTTGCTCAAGCTGTTTATCAGTAGAAAAGTTTCTAATGTGTCTGATCCCCACTTAGAAAACAGAAGATGACATCCTTCGTTCTTCACCAAGACTTGCTGAATGTCTTATACTCTCCCCTATCACCTGAAATCTTCATGTATAATCCCCTCCCTCTCCGTCCCAATTCTCCCATCCGTCTCCTTTTAATCTTCTTACCACAGTATAGTATGAATAATGTACAGCTGGTGAAGCTTTGTAAAAAAATTTGGTCTGCTCTCAGTCACTTGCACCTCATCTCTTAGCCGACATCAGACTCCAAAGCCTCCTTGTTCATAGCCCCTGCTGGGATCACAACTTTACATGACCTTTTCATATACAAGTATGCAGACAGGCTGTTTGGGTGTCACCTGCCCTAAATCCAAGCCCTGCGAAATACCAGATCCAGAACCCGCTTTGGAAGCCAGCAGTTCAATTAACTCCCATTAGAGCAGAAGCCCAGGCCACTCTTCATCCCCTCAAAAACTGGCTGTAGCAGGAGCACAATAACACGCCGGCAAACCAGCTCTCAGCGTCATATGTTAAAAACAGTAGCGACATACAGCACTGGGATCACCACGTGGCCACTGCAAAACACAGGCTGTATGAAGGTTCCAGTTTCAGAAATATGTTGCCCTGGCTGGTATGCACGCATGTAAACCGTTCATCCCTTGTCATGGAGATAAAATAAACATGCGCTGCTTCCCCCCAAGTGACAGCATCCAGATGGAACATGGATGCTACTCACTGGGTGGTGATCAAGTTTAATCAGGGCCGCAGAAAATCTCTCAGGAGGCAGCCTGCTTTCAACTTCAAACTCAGCTGAACTTCTCACAGCGAGACTACAGAGAGTTCATGACCTGTGCTTGATCATATTGCATTACGGGGCAGAGGAAACTGAGGTACATTGTATCTCTTGAAGGGGCAGTTGCATTGAAGCTTGAATTAGGTCATCTGCCTATAAATAAGCCTGGATGAGAGTGCTGAGGGGATGTATCAGGCTACCAAAAGGGGGGGAAATAATTTACAGTCAGGCATTTGTTGGATAGCTCCTGTCTTGCTATATGTTTTACTACTCATGTGCCTGTTATCTGTGCTCGCAGGGTCCCAGCTGTGGCTTCGGCCTTGCACAGTAACCTTTATTGGATCCTGCTGTTCTCTTACAGTTCAGTTGTCATGTTAAATGCCTGTTTATGTTGGGATTATTAACATTCACATTCTCTCTCCCAAATTAGTACTTTAATTAATATGAATGTAACTGATATATTGTAAGGTATCAGAGACGCTGAGATTTGTTTTATCTGCAGAGGAGAAAAGGGGTAGGGTGCTGGAGCGAAAAAGGCTGTTAAAACATGAAAACAACATGAAACAAGTGCAAACCTTGCATGACAAACACAAAACCTTGCATGACAAATTTCAGCTTTTGCAGTTGCTCGAGGTCCAGTGATGCCTCTGGCAAGGCTCTATGACAAATGGTTCATGAGTTATGGAAGTGGGCGTGGCTTAAGTATCAGCTAACCTTCTCCAATGAAAATGGAACCTCTGCTGAGTCCAGTGATGCCTCCCATAAGAATACAACTGGTGCATGAGTTATGAAAGGGGATGTGGCAAAAAGTGTCTATGTATTTATGTGTGTGTGTGCGCGCCTTTCTATCTGTGTGTGTATTTGTAGGTCTATCTGTGTGTGTGTGTGTTTCTACAAAGTTTGGCCGTATTATGTGAATCCATTGAGAAGCTATGTGCCTTTTTCTTATGGGCCACTCCAATTGCCACACCCCATTCTAGCCAATTGGCATGAACACAAACACCTTCACACACTCACATACTTGACCTCTGTGCCAAATTTCAGCCTCCTTGGGTGAAAACTGGGCTGCAAATGGGAAAATTTTTGTTGACCAATTGCCTGATTTACAGACAGAGCGAGCTTTAGAGCTGCTGGTTGTACGTAAAAAGTCTGAGGAAGAGCAGGAGGATCAGGCACTACGGTGTGCTGATCTGTTTTTCATGTTCCCCAGTGAAATGAATAAATTAAAACCCTGGTTTGATTGTAATTGATTATCATCAAATATGAATAAACCCACGCTCATGTTGTTGAAAACGCAAGATAAATCATTAATATAATAATCATATCAATAATCATATAATAACATCAATAATGTTATTATATGAAAATAAATCACAGGGTGTGAGTGGGGACAACAAACTCAGACAAACAGAGAGGGGAATTACGAATTTAAAAAGGTCTAAATTGTTAGTGTAATATGTGTTATCTCTTTTATTAAATGGGACAAGCTGAATGGGTACTTGCATGGTTATAAACAACAGGTGTATATTTACTGTCATATAAATAAAGTGACTATTTAAAAGTGCCCAATGCAATTTTCCATGTAAACACACTTGGTTTTGTTTACATTAATCAGCATGCTGAATGCATTTCCAAGCTAAAAGGACATGTGCAAAGCCGTGTTTTGGAACATTTTGAAAGTTGCATTCTTTGCTCATGATGTGCTGGAACAACATTTTATGTAAACAAAATGGGACCTGGTTTTCCTGATGTGGTCACAAACCACATTGAGTACCTTTAAGTTATGTTAGTTTTTTTTTTTTTTTTTTCAATTTATTATCATCTTATATTTTTTAAATCAAATGAGTATATACTTGCCTACCTCCCTACTCCTTTTTAAACGTTTTTTTTTTTTTGCAGAGACTGTTGTTTTTTTATGTGTCATATGTTTTTTTTAGATAAATCAAAATTTAAGTCAACCTGTAACCTGTTCAGGGTGTTTTCCTGCCCTATGCCCTGTGCATGCTGGGATAGGCTTCTGCCCTGTCATGCCACCATAGCGAGTATAGAAAATGCATGGATGGAAATCAAACCAAAAAAGGTAATAAGGTGCTAAATAAAAGAGTGGGAATGAATGAATGCAGGATGGATGGTTAGGAAGAAGGAAACTGGCAAGGTGAGATTATTTTGGAAGTACTAGGGGGAAACCAATCTGGCTAATCTAAAATGTTTGACCAAAACTCACCAAATCCTCCCTTTCTCAACAGAACATGACAATCACTTTTGTTCAGTTTGTCTTCCCAATAGCAGGCAGTCCTGGAGTGGATAGTGAAGATGGTGTCTCTGACCAAAAATGGCAGTGCAAGGGAGAAACTGCACTTGTGCTCATGTGAAGGCTGAGGTTCCTGCACAGCAACAGTAAGTGAGCAACAGGAATGTCCTGATGACTAATTCCCCTCATTTGCCATGTGCAACCACACAACAATGTGTATCGTGTATGTATATCAGGTACACTGGACCTTAATAGCTTTCTTTAATGTACCTCTCTCTTACAAGTACATTCTAGCACATTGCTTCTTCGGTTTCTGCGCACAGATCATTTACCCCCTTCCTCCCTCCTCCCTCCCTCTGCCATTCCTCTCTTTCCTAGTGCATCCCAGTCCTCTCTCATCACTGTACTCATATAGGCCGGTGAGTGTCCACTAACACAACAGGTGTGAGGTTATTGGACAGAGCCAGTGGTTTGGAGACCAAACCAGTTACACTTTTAGCCAGTCCTCGCTGGTGCCATTCCTAAATATAGACATACAGATCTGCCACATCGCAGGATTACTGGATCTCCCACATCTGATCAGCACAGGCTAACTGTAATGCTGTGACACTGCTGCACACAAATGAGCATTAACATTCATAAAAACAAGAGTGGTGTTTCCTAAAACACACACCACACACACACACACACACACAGTACACAGCAGATATGTGTAAATATACACAAACATATGGGGCTGAGAAAATGCTTTATAAATATAGGCATGTATGATATATATACTGTTTACTGTAATAAAATTCTAACTCACTGTATTACTTCAGTTATACTTTTCAGTAATACTTTGAGTAATCTAATGTGCATACTTTGGTTT
>OMLB01050024.1:2659-29998 GCA_900302555.1 Myripristis jacobus
GCCCACAGATGATCAGTAACTCTTGTTAATGTCCACTCAAAGATTTCTGAAGGGGAAAAAAGTCAGGATCCTTGAGCCACGTACCTCAGTCTCTGTCCTCTCCAACTCCTCCAACTCTGCTTCTGAGAGCTTAGATCTTCTCTGAATTTCCAAGTTTTGCTACAACAAATGACAGCAGCTTTGATCAACCACCAAATTGTGACCACCCTTAAACCAAACCCCATCACACCGTAAAGTGACACTAACAATATGTGTAAGACATTACAAGAAGCATTCATTTTGAACTGAAGCACAGCTTTATATCCTGAACAGATGGCAGAGCCCAAAATATTCATAACGCCTTGCAGAATTAACACCTGCTGTTTACCACCTTACCTTGTGCAGGTCAGAGAGCTGTTGGTGACGAATCAGAGCCTCTTTGCTGGGGAACTGCCTTCGACAGAGCAGACAAGCTATCTTCTTCCAGTCTGTTATTTTCTCTGTGTCTTCCTCCATCTTATCTGGGCCTGCCTCTTCTGGGTCACTGTCCCCATTGTAAGCCGCTACCAAGCCACTCTGTAATACAAAAGGTGAGAGAGATGTTTTTATTAGTAACTGGGCTGAAAAAGTGTTGTTGTTTTTTTTGTTGTTGTGTTGAGACATTTTTTTTTCCTTAAAGCACATTCCCACCTTGGCTGATGTCTCATGCTCTATGAGCTTCACTTGCTCAGACATAAGGGGCTGCATATCCAAGGCTCCACTTTGCTGAAAGAAAGCAAGATAAAAATTGTCAACAATAATACAAATAACCTACAGCATCACACACGTCCCGGATACACACAAGTAATCTGGTTATTTGTCAGGTAGCCTAGCCTATTAGCCTGGCCTGCACTCTGCCCTGTACTGATGTCTTGTATGGGACAGTGTAAAATTCCACTGTTTAACTTCTCAAAAACTGCAATTCAGTGGCTGGATTTAATAAACTGTATTTTACTGAACCAAAGTAAAGATGGTATTCTTTTAAAGGCTTTTCTTCATAGTGGCAAATCACAGTTCTCAAAGTTTTGTTTAGATAGCACTTCTTTTAAATTATTTGCTGGCATTTCTGCTTTGATAGATCCAGTATCAGTAGAGAGAGACATGAAAGGTAGGGAAGAGAGAGGGGGATGGGGATTTCATGCAGCAAAGGGGGTGAACTCAGATTCTAACCCAGGCTGCCGCGGTAAGGACTCAGCCTTCACATGTGGTACGCACTCTACCAAATGAGCTACCAGGATGCCCCAAGAAAGCACATTTTAACACAAATAGCACTGTCAACACTAAAGTGTAGACATTCTTCATTCACACATCTGCCAACAGAGTGAAGTGAATGAGTGACGTTATAAGTCATAGTGTGGGCTAAGCTAAAAGGCTAGCAACTGCAGCTAACGCCCTGGACTAGAGCTAGGGTACAGTTTTCATGCAAATGATGATACCATTCTCTTTACACCCACCGATAGTACAAGTCAGTTACTGACTCGTACCATTTTCCAGTCTGCTGATAGTGTTAAAAAAATAACCAAATATGTTTAAGTTGACATAACTAGCAAAAATACTATGGATTTAAATTCTGTTCACAATTAAAAAGCATGTGATTCTGACTTGAAGAAACAAGTGTGAATTCTTCTATTGTTATTCAAGTTAATATTTGTAATATTCAAGTTAATATACCCGTAATATTTATAACACTCCATTACCCCATCATTGTACAAGATATTTATTTATGGATAAATTGTGAACTCAGTACCTTTTTCTCAAAGAGGGTGAAACCTGCATCTGCAGCTGCAGACTCTCTCCTTTCCTCCTCTTTGGACAGCCCTGGGGCTTGTAAGCTACTCTTAAAACTTTCTTTTTGCTTGTTCAAGGTTTTTGCCCAACGCTCCATGTCTTTTGCAATCTGTAATTGGACAAACATTCAACACAAATATCATTTCAGTGACAAGGTCAGAGCCATCTGCAAAACCAAACTTTTTTTGCCTGATAAGGTGGCACTAACCTGTTGTGCAGATTTGCTCTTTGGCTTGTCTTTCTTCTCTTTGGGTTCTTTACAGTTGATGGTGAGTGGGGGTGCAGAGCTACTTGTGGAGTTTGCTGTGGAGGCCTGTTCTGTGCTTTTGTCTGCTGCCTCTGGTGCAGGGATGTATGCCTGCTTCTCACTGTCCCAGTACAGGTACTGCTGTGTCTGGCTGTTGTAGTAGTACTATTGCAGAAAAGCAGAGGAAAATGTGGATTTAAGAGTGGTTTGAGGTGAAACGGCCACTGATGGAATACAAGTGCATAGTGTGAGACTTGAGATCCTGGGTACATACTTGGCTATTAGGATCATAGTAGAGGCCAGTCTGTGGATCGTAATAATAACCAGACGACTCATCATACTGGTAAGTGGAGGTGTCAGGGACAGCTGGAGATATAAAAAGAAGTGCATATGCAACGTTTACAAAATATGCTTTGCTCATTAAATAGATTAGGTTGTTCTATTTATGCACATACACAAAGGCTATTCTGTAGCCTACTCATCTTACCAGCTGTGTTTGTACTGGGAGCAGCAGAGACAGTGGCAGCAACAGTGGAGGCTGCAGACGTTGTTAAGGACGAGGTGCAAACTCCAGCTGCCTGTTGTGTTGTCTCAACCTGCCCCACTAACTGATGTGGCTGCAAAGAAAGAGTAAAGAAAAATGAGAACTCAAACAACTTTTACACTCTCATATGCAGTGCCTGGGTGACATATAAACACTCTTATTTGCAAAGATTTTCTTGATACATTATCTACCTGTATGGCAGCTTGACTGATAATGACAGGCTGGTAAACTTGAGCTGTCTGGGATATAACCACTCCTGTGGCTGCAGGGATCAATGTCTTCACTCCTGGAGCAGCTGCAGACAGTAAAAGCAATATTATTGGGTTTGATAAAATTAGCATCCTCAAGTCAAGAACAGTAAGGACCAAAAGTGCCTCAGAATGATTGATAAGTCTCATTACCTCCTAGTAATCCATCTCCAATGACAGGTGCCAATCCTTCTGCCTGCTGCTGCCATAACTGATAATTCTGTCCCTGCAGAACAAAGACCATTCAGTTAATCTCTCCTTTCTCCTGTTCAAACTGCTGTCATCACGAAGAAGCGCTGTAAACTGACCTGTGTAAATTGTGCAAAGCCCTCCTGTAATGCAGTGTAGTCCGAGGGAGCACTTGAACCTTGCAACTAAAAAGAAAATCAGTTATTAGAAAGCAGTATGGCAACAATACACTGAGATAAAATATAAGATACATTATACAAAGAGAGACAGTACTTTAAGCATCTGTTACTCAGTTATAGTGTCACAGAACCCATTTGTGGCTATGGTGCATACAGTCTGATAAGCATTCACTTTAATTCAACTACAAATACAAAGAGGCACAAGCACACCACTGATACCTGGCTGGATGACCACTGAGCAGCAGCAATGGCTGTGCTGGCAGCAGAAAGAGCGCTGGCTCTGACTCCATCAGGCTGCACTGAGTCTCTGTAAACACATGGTGAAATTGGTCAGACACTAGTTAAGAGAGGTGGGAGGGGTATTCAGCACTTGCTGAATGCACCTGGTCTCATCCTTGGTTGCATTTTAACACTGAATGTGTTCAGGGCAAACTAACCCCTCTCTGGTAAAACGTGGTTTGCACTCAAACTTTCCAAGTTAACCATAAAATAAACAATCCAGGAATTCCTGTATGCCAAAGATAATAACTTACTTCCTAGCACTCTTGGCGTAATCCACACCAATTGTCTTTCCATCAAGTTTCAGAGGTGGCTGAAGGCTCTGAAGAATGATAAGCAGCTGAGACGCCTCCTACACAAGGGGAGTTCAAAACACTTGGTCATACATCTGTATGGCCCAAACAAAAAATACAGAGCCATAATTAAGTAACACACTCACACCAGAAATAACATACCAAGGGAGATGAGAGTTGAACAAAGGCAAAGCCTCTGTTCTGTCCTGTTTGCTTGTCTTTGATGAGGCGGATGTTGCCAGCAGACAGGTTGGCATAGGGTGCCAGTATGTTCAAAATCCCATCAACAGTTGAAAGGGGGGCAATATTTCTCAAAATTATTGCTGTTAAGGACAGAGAGAACCATGAGTCTATACATGATGCATGTACTGGAAAGAATTTAAAAGTTGAACGTGTAAAAAACAAACAAAAACACTCACTGTCCCCGTTGTAATCTCCAGGTTGCTGAGACTCTGTGTTTACACCACTTACTCCAGGAGCCTCCCCATCTATACTCAGCAACAACAGATTGATCAAGACAACACACAGATTAGTATTAGCCAGAACAAGCCACTACAGGCACTATATCATCTACTGTAAAGCTAAATTCTTTTTAGGTTAAGACTCATAAAAAAGGGCCAAATTCATACTTCTGGATCCCTGGGCCTGAATCTTTGCTGAAGTATTGTTCAGTTTTAATTGTTCAGTTTTACAACTCACCAACTTTTACTGCGCCACACCTGAAACACTTCAGCCTCTTCCGGAAATTGTACAGCCCACACTGTAAGAAACCGTTAACACTATTTCAGTTTTGTTGACTTTGTGGGGAAAAAAGAACAACTTTCACTGCCAACAATGTATGATGAGATCTCGATATAATTAGAGATGACACTCACAGCATTGCAAAGCCAGTTTTCAAACTTCTGTCTCCTGTTGCTGTAGTGCATGGCAATGCTTTTTCCCTGGATCACCAGCTTGTTCTGTAAAGTCAAAAGCCAACAATTATTTCAAACTCCAACATGCTGAAGCCAAAGAGGCAGGTGAGGTCCTGCTGCTATCCCACCCCATGAGTGAGCACAGCCGGAACGGGAAAGAGTGGCTAGGCTTACACTCACTTAGGTAGAGACTCTCAGGGAGTATAGGGAACAGTAGGTCAGAGGTAGAGAGAGAGATTCAGAGAGAGAACTGCAGGTCTGTGTATGAGGGATTGAGTTGTCAAAACTTTTTTTTCTTTTTTTTGAAGTGTTTCGGACCGGAGTGCTACCAGCTCGTCCTTGTCTCATTCCAGTCTTCGGATTTTAAATGGAGGTGAGAAAAGAGCCAAGAAACTGAGCTGGAGCAGAGTGTGCTATGAAACCCTAGGGCAGTCATGGCTAAACAAGACCACTTGGGCCACTCCGTTAGCACGAACTCTTCACAAAGAGAGGCAAAGGGCCTTATGATCTCTGACACCTCAAAACTACTTATTTTTAAGATCCTAAAATTATTCTGCAATAACCTTGATGAAAAATCCAAACAGAACACACAAAAGATATTCATTCCATTATTGAGGGTTTGATTTCCAAAAGCAATAGTCATCTCACACTATACGGTGGTTCAGCTCTGGACTTCAACACTCCACTGAATTCACAAAATGAACTAGGCAGCTGAATGGCTCATGTTTTAACTGTAGAAGTTATTAGAAACTTGGCAAATTATTAAACCAAGGGTATATGAAAGATATCTGAAAACAGCCTCTGATATCAGCTATACATACATTTTCTTACAGTCTTCCATCTAACTGCAATCAGATTTTAGTTCTGTAAATGAAAAATCTTTAAAACTCTTAATGTTCATCACTCATAGTATTGGTTATTTGGGGCTCTAATCTCCAAGACAAAATCTAGACTTGGTGATTGTTGAGGCAACCTGATTGGTCTCCATCCATCGGGTAGCATCTTGCAAGTGATAAAACTCCACGAAGGCGAAACCTCGGCTTATACCTAGAGACAGCATTCAAATATAGACGGGAGGCGTGTTAGTTAGAATGCTTTGGTACAACATTCAAACTCTGTCACAGTCGGCTTGTACAGTCCAATTCAAAGTAAAACGGAGGGGGATGCTTAAAAGGTGTAGGGGTTGGTAGTGGCTAACCCTATACCATAGCATGAAAAGGCTTCACAAACATGATTTACACTGCTACCTCCTTACCTGGACGCATCGCCAAACCTACGTTCAGAGAGACAAACATTCTAAGGGACAGAAAAGATCCTCTGACAGTTGTAATATGGGACATTCTGTAGTGACTGTTGTACGGGAGGCAAAGTGGGGTGTATGGCACAGGTGTGCATGAATGTGCGTGGGACACACTCCTCTACATTGCTCACCTGTCCTTTTCTTCATCAAGCGGATATCCACAGGCTGGGGTCCCTGCAGCTGCTCAAGTGCTGCCCGAATCTGAACAATACAGGGAGAGAGTCATATTATTTCTCTATTCTCTATTTTCTCTATTTCTCACTTTGCATGCAGAGTAATTTAAAATGTCTGAATTTTAATGACTGTTTAAAAGCTTGCTCACACTATTCTGCTTATTTGTAAGAAGCTGCCTTAGCCATGTTTTGTACAGACAGCAGATCACATGATGCACAGTTTTGAGTGACAACGAAAAGACAGTATCAGCAAACAGTGTGCTTGTCCAACATTTGAACCCTTACCAGAATCTCCCAAAACACTTCAAATGTACTCAAAACTGACTACTATCTGAATAAAAACTAACATCAACTTTTCTACTACTACGTTATTTTCATTTTCGTTGTTAGTATTATAAACTGTGTCAGCTACCTATTAATTTCCTCTTCTTCACTTTAATCAGTGGCTCACGCAAAAGCATGACACAGCATGCACACTCCTCTAACATTTTTTTTTCTCAGCTTTAAAAAGTGTTCTGCCCATTGTGACCAAAATGATGCCAGATACAGAACCTTCCAAAGCCAATGCTCCTCTCAATGTAAAAAAGAAAGTATGGAAATCAGAAAAAGAGCAGTGTAAACACCACTCTTTAGATATAACAGTATAATTTAAAACTTGTGAGACATACATCATCCTCTGTGACATGGAGAGAGAGACCCCTGAGCATAATGGTCTTGCTTTCCTCCTCCTGTTCCATTTTGTAGTCTTGGTCTGGATAATCCCCATCGTAGTCATCTTCAGATCTGTCACTATTGTGGCGCTTTCGCCCCCTCTGTTGCACATAAACACAGAAATAACGCTTTAACTGTTGAAATAAGAGCAATGTTTTATATTCCCCTGTGAGAGGACTGAAAGTTATGTGACCTGGTAACCAATTCCTATTTACTGACCTCAGGACTATCTCTGTCTCGATCTCTACGGTCGTCAAAGCGTTCTCGGTGTCTGTCGTCATTCCAGCGTCTATCGTAATCCCTCTCTACATCTCTACTCCGTCTGTCATACCATTCTGGATCATCTCTCCCTCCGTCAGAGCCATATCTTCCACTGCGTTCACCCCGACTGAGCCTGAAATAGTTAATAAAAATCACACAAGAGCACTGGTATAAGTGACATGAAAACTCGTGACATGACTGAGACATAACCAGGCTAACCAGCTGGCATAACAACCCTGAGAGTGTGGGACTATCTTACCTTTTATCAGCACCCATGGTGCAGTGCAAATGACACCCGACTGATCAACCAATTCTGCAAGAAAAATAGGAATAGATACTTTCTTAGACATTCATTCACTATTGTTTTTACTATATACTTTATCATTCAAAATAGTGATTAAGTGTGCTCACACACACCCAAACTTTTCAGGTACGAAACAACAGCAAGACAGAGTACAAAAAAATAAAGTCTGCACACTCCCAATAACCAATAACCTTTTCTCTTACGGGCTTCTTTACAATCTGTAAGATCTGTCCAAAGCTATTAGTTATTGTGAACTAAACATAATGTGCATAATGTGTTGTTGTTTTTTTAATCTTTGTATCACATATTGTATCATTACATGCTAGCTGTAATGTATGAATGAAATTTTAGCTGTCAGCGAGGGCAAACCTCGCATCCATGAATAAGCAGGTACATAAATAAATACAGGGTTCCCTCACACACTTGATCACTGTAAGATTCAAGATTTTCGAAAGATTTCAAGGTCATACTTGGAAAAATCCAAGGACTCAAACTTGGACACATTTGGGGCAAAGACAAGATACCGGTCTAAATTAGACATCAAATAGGCAGCTCTGCTTAAACTACTGACTATGTCAAAAAATACGGGTGAAATCCGTCTGCTGTATCGACAAAAACCTCCATAGAAATTCAGGGCTGGGGCTACAGTGTCAGCTGCATTAGCATCACCGGACAGACCTAACATCAGACAAAACTAAAACGTCTGGCTGAAAAAATGAAAAAAACGTCCGTCTAAACAGTTACTGTACATGAAGCTGTGTCATGTAGTGTTCTTTACGACCCCAGTGCAAATGTATTTCCAGTGGCGTTTAAAAACCACGGCTGAAACGAGCCTTTGCCGAACAAACAGGCCGCCTTAGCTAGCTAGCAACTGTGCGACGATGGTTAGCGTTGCCGTCAAATAACTAGCTACCTACCTGACCTACATAACAAAGGGGCACATTCCCATGGCGTTCACCTACCGTTTGATAACACCGTAATAACCTTGATGATGTTTTTAACTTGTTTTGCTAGATGTTTTCGCTGTTGTTTCGTTGTTTTCCGCCAGGCTATCGACGAAAGCAACATAACCCTACTCCCCCAGTTGAGGGCGCTTGAGGGCGGATGCTTCTTCATTACTGTTTGATGACAAACAACTGACGAATGCGCTACTGCCATCTATTGACGTGGAGTGGCAACTGCTCTGAGATTTATGACCAAATCAACCAATCAACCAAAACAAAATATATTCATTTCCCTTTCTTTGGTTTACTGTCTTTTGCTGTTCCATTATTTCATTATTTCATCTTACATTATTATACTTATTAATCAAGAAGATGACTGTTAAAAATCTGCATTTCTTGTTGTTAATCTATTGATAACACCTCACAGTAGGTCTGAGAAATATATCAGTATTACATTAATATTGCGATATAAGGCTGATATTGTCTAGGACTTTAGATATAGTAATATCCATAATGATGTAAATGTCCTTTTACTGCCACTTTGTTTGCCAAATATTTACAGCATAATTCTGCTTACTTTTGATGAATGTTGACTGAAATTCATACGGGTCCGACAGGCTGAGTGTTGTGTTGTGAGCAACAGGTTGACTGAATCCATGCATCCAAAAAACTGGGGCAAAATCGCACAAAATTAAAACAAAAAATAATAATGGGAAAGCGTTCTATTTTCACTGGCTCTAATTCAACTGCACACCTGAGTGTCATTAAAGGTGCAAAATATAGTTTAAAGAGATAAATGTTAAACTAAGAGAAGTAAAAAAAAAAAAAAAACATCCTATAGTATATGTGAAAAAACATTCAAAAGCAAATAAACAAACTGTCTTTGGGGTAATATGAGTCGTGGGACAAAAAGGTACCAGGGCCCATGGTTTCATTTACTGACATATACTAGTTTTAAAAAATCGTCTACATTATTGTTTGGTTTAGATAGCTCATTTTCCCCTTTTGATTTGTAAAATTTATTTTTAAAATTTGCATGTATGGTAGTGGGCTCTCCCAATGTAAATAAATATGTCAAAACTTAAGTGCACCTTTAAAACCTACTACCAGCTCACGTGACAAAGCTTAAAATGCTGGTACTGTAATTTGAGGGCGCAGTATTGTGCAATTAATTCATAAATATCAAATGGCTTTGTGGATAACAGGGATACATGGGGCTAACACCCCCTGGCTGCCCCTGAAATACCGGCCGGGTGGAGTTTGATAGTAAAAATAAACTACACAGTGACCCCTGGAGAGCACCCAGGGACCTCTCTGGGGGTCCCGGGCCTCACGGGCAGAGGACCCCGCTTGCTCCGGTGTTTCCCCTCCATCACCACCGGGTGTCGCTGCAGGCGCGGTGTGTGTGATGCGGATGTGCTCCAGAAAGAGAAATCTGCTCTCATCAATTATCCCCCTGGAGTCAACACAGCGCAATGGCTGCGGCAGCGGATGCGCTCTGTTGAGGCTAGCTGTTGATTAAACACCATCGAGCGGATCTACCTGACCTTGCGTCGCAGATTGGCGTTTCTCTCAGCCGACACAACAGCTGTAAACCCCGCGGTGCGACGACCCGCCAGCTCCTAGCAACCTGCGACCCGACCAGCGGAGGAAGCAAGGTAGCCAGTTTGCTAACGACAGCGGAGCACTAGCTTTAGCCGTGTCTGACACAGAGTTTGGTTCATCCTAATGCTACCGTCTTATTAAACCAGCTAGCAAGGCCTTACAGTTCATGACACGGAGCCAAAACGACTAGTTTTTTTGTTTCTATTTTTTGTTTTTGTTTTTTAGATAAACCCTGGTGCATACCGCTAACTAGCTAGCTGAGCGGTGACAGAGCCCATCCCTTAGCCGAGTGATGAACAATGCTAGGACAACGCTCCGCATTAGTTGTTGATAATTCACTAAACCACAGGAATTAGCGGGCCTCGGACACGAAACAAGCAGCCGTGTGGTTTCCTGATGTATGATATATTAGCAGACTGGGGTATGTGGTCTCTTTAACCCCTCCGTCACTCACCTGCTCTGCTGTGTTGTCTTTCCCTACAGATTACCGGGCTACATGGCTGAGCCGGAGCTGCTGCTGGACTCTAACATCAGACTCTGGGTGGTCTTGCCCATTGTCTTCATCACCTTCCTCGTCGGGGTGATTCGCCACTACGTTTCCATTCTCCTTCAAAGTGACAAGAAGTTAACATTAGAGCAGGTGTCCGACAGGTATGATAATTCACTTGACAATTTCAGTGCTGTCAACAGTGTGGTGCAGCATAGTGTCTGAAATAAATGCTTGCAATTAATTTTCATCCATGTTTTCCTTAATTCCAAAATCCAGCCAGGTTCTTATCCGGAGCAGAATTCTCCGGGAGAATGGCAAATACATTCCCAAACAGGTAAGATATAGATTATCTGATATAAGTTGTGCAGCTAAAACTGTGCTTATTTAGATTTAGAGTAGGAAAATCATACTGTTTCTAACATATATTTCTGTTTTTGAAAGACGTCCTCTATTCTGGTGCAAGTTAAATAAACACTAAAAGCCATGCTTTTTTTTTTTTTTTTTTTTTTTAATTAAAACCCTCTCTCTGATCAGTCTTTCTTGATGAGGAAGTTCTACTTCAATAATCAAGAAGATGGATTCTTCAAAAAGACCAAAAGAAAGGTTGTTCCTCCGTCTCCGATGACAGGTAATCCTGTTTTACGAATTTACCGAAGCACACGGTGTGTTGTTTTTTGTCATAATCTGGGATGAGCATTCATACAGAAGTCAAGTTCACTTAAAAAATGCAACACCCTGCGTTTATGCGATTTTTTTTTTTCCAGGAGCCATTCTTCCTTGCTTGGCTTTTACACTCTGTCCTCCATTATTAATCATTTCTTTATTCTTCCCACATTTCTTAAGTTTTCTCTCATGTCTAATCGTTGTTTCTTACTTATTTACTTGAAGTTGTCAAAGCTCTCACTGTACGACAGTGTAATAATAATGTCACACTGCTTATTGAAGCACATTCACCAATAGTTGCACAGAGAACATGGCATGGGCCTTAAACCAGACTAGAGTACTTTTTTCTTTGGCCTGTGCCATTGTCATTTTTTTCACATGTCTATTCAAATATGAAACAAATGTGTGCCACTCCTTCAAGTATTTTTTTTCCTGCATTGAATATGGAGTTTAATCAGTAGAATGTCCCTTTAATTTGATGATAGCCTCAGGACTCATGGGATCCAGATTAGAGTTCGATCTGTCTATCCACCTATCTATCTTTCTGTCTATACACTGTATATATAAGTAAGTTATCAATTTACAATGAGACAAAATGACATAATTTTCTAAACTTCAAAGTTGGCACTATCCAACATGGTGTTTTGCCTGAAATTCTTATGGAGAATGTGAATGGGATTTGTAAATTATGATATGAACTGAAGTCTGGGTAACACAGAGCATATTATTTCTTTTCCACATCAAATAAAATAAATTAACCAACATCAGCTTTATGAGCTTTTATCCTTCTATTACTTTTTATGTTGATTGTTGCCAGCAAAATGCAAATTGTTTTAGGAATGAAGACTATACCAGTCATTAGCCTGTAGCTCAGCATCTAGAAAGCACAGCAATTGGAATACAACAGCTAAAGAGAACAAGGCAACTATAACTGTATATCAACCATATAAGTCTTAAGAAATTTGAAGTAACAACACAGGATGAGGTAAAGGACGTCATTCATGACCTTGATCTCATAGAAATGCATCATTGCTGTTGTAGTCTGCTTTCCCTGAATATTAGCATTTGGTCGGCAAAAATTGGTATTACAGTAACTACAAGTTCAGAATTCACAAAGGTGATGCTGGTGTGGAACAAAACTGAGCAAATGTTGTATGAATCCATTTAGCGTAGCCTTTATTTTTGGCATTTTTCCAAAATCCCATTCATATTTTCCATAGGGATTTCGGATACCACAACAAATGTCTTAGATGCTAGTCTATTGCGCACTGAATGATACAAAATGACAACTTCCCTTTGCAGCCACTGTTGTTCCCTGGGATTGGTGTGTTTTACAATTATATTGCACTGATTTTTTTTTTCTTTTTTTGTAATTTGAAATTTTCATTTATTTTTTTTGCCAATGTCTGCTCATTGCATTATACTATGTTATGTTGATGAAAATTAATAAATACACAGTTAAGTTAAAGCAGATCTGTAAAGACACATTTTAGGAATTAGTTAAAACAACACCAGATGCTGTTCGTCAACATCTTGGACACTCCACAGTGACGTGTGGTGTAGGCCTACTTGGCACTTGTAACACTGGGACACTTGGACCATAGACACACACACACATAGTACAGGATGTTAAACAGATACACACAGTACCGTGGTTCAGCAGTGTAACTGCCCTCTTAAACATTCACTTTCAATACTCTTCACCACAAGAGCAAGCCAGATCCTGGTAAGGGCAAGTGATGACTGGAGCAAACCTGACAACACCCATTGTCTATCTTTGTTTGTCGAAGAAATGGTGACAGTAACAAATTGGTGTGACACTTGGATTTTTATTTTGCTGCAAACTCACTCAGATACATGTTACCTCTTGTAATAAAACAAATGTACTTAGCAAGACTATTTTTGAGAGACTTTTTTTTTGGTAATTACTCAGATCCCAGTATGCTGACAGACATGATGAAAGGCAACGTGACCAATGTGCTTCCCATGATCCTCATCGGAGGCTGGATCAACTGGACCTTTTCAGGATTTGTAACAAGTAAGGGTCTCACTCACTTTACACACCTTGCGCCTTGTGGTGTCATGTGATGTTGGGCCGGCACACCTCAAATTCAGCTTCTTTTTTTTTTTTTGAGCTGATGAAGTTCCAGTGCAGATTCAAACGCTGTCATAAACACTGCAATCTAGTAAAGGAGATCAAGGTGTGCAGGCAAAAATGTCATCTAGTCGGGTTTGCCAACACATGAGATATGGTCTTTCTCCAAACATGTAAGCTCTTTCTCTGTTCTCTTTTCCACACAGCCAAGGTTCCCTTCCCTCTTACGCTGCGCTTCAAGCCCATGCTGCAGCAAGGAATCGAGCTGCTTTCACTGGATGCTTCCTGGTAAATTGATAAACCAGAGTTGATGCAGTGATGCAGTATTTACTCCTTACCTGTTATTCTCAATATGCTTAAGATAGTAC
Organism: Myripristis jacobus; assembly: GCA_900302555.1. Taxonomy (NCBI): domain Eukaryota; kingdom Metazoa; phylum Chordata; class Actinopteri; order Holocentriformes; family Holocentridae; genus Myripristis; species Myripristis jacobus. The sequence continues at coordinate 16,273 of OMLB01050024.1, forward strand.
TGCCTGGCTTTTACTTGTGCCTTCGAGTTTCTTATTGCTTGCTTTTGGACTCTTCCTTTAGGGTGAGCTCAGCATCATGGTATTTCCTGAATGTGTTTGGACTGCGAAGCATGTACTCATTAATCCTAGGCCAAGATAATGGTAATCTTATCTATTTTCAGCATGTTTTTGGGGCATCATATGATATAAACTGTGAGGATTTGCAAAGCCATTCTCATATTTAGTTCCATATCGAAGTTCTAATTATATATAATTGAATATATGCTCATATTTGAGGTGTTGTGTCAGTTTGATTTAAATTTTTTTTTTTACATTTACATAATTACAATCTAATCAAGTCTTTTAGTTTGAAAAATTGTGTGCATCTTACCCTACAATGCCGTATCAGTGGTAGCACTCAAAGTGAAGCAGTTTTACTGTCAGAGCATTGCTTATTTTTCATTCCCAGATGTTGATGGTATTGGCTATGTGATGCAATCCCCCACAGGCGCAGATCAGTCCAGGATCATGCAGGAGCAGATGAGTGGCGCCGCCATGGCCATGCCCGCAGACACCAATAAAGCTTTCAAGGTATAAAGTGTCCATATAATTAATTCATGAGGATGGATTTCGTTCATTTGTTCATGTGATGTTTTTTTTTCTCCTTCATTGCAGGCTGAGTGGGAGGCACTTGAGCTGACTGACCACCAGTGGGCGCTGGAGAGTGTAGAGGATGAGCTGATGAGCAGGGAGCTGGACCTTGATGGGATGTTTAGCAAGGAGTTGCCAACTGGCATCTTCTGATGGCCCGTGCATTTCTACTGGAACCTTCAATTTGATTTTTGTTCATTGCTGGGAGGTTTTTAGGCTAAAGACATAGAGATGGGACATGTCCCTCCTCCATATGCAAAGTTTACATTCACTCATGTATGGCCATTACCCTGTCACATTTAGTACCTTCATTTCCAGTCTGCTTTTAATGAAATATTTGAAATAACCTAACCCACTGGTTCTGCTGCAGTCTGTTAATGTTAGAAAGTATAGTTTTGTCACTTTTGAGACAACTAAGAAAAAAAATGGGGGCAGGGATCAAGTGACTTTTTGCTTATTGAAATATATTAGTAGCTTGTAATTATATGCTACCATTACTATTAATGTCACAAGGTTATAGAATGTGAACTAGTGATTTTTTTTTTCTAAAATCATGATCTGTTGATGGTGTCAAATTCATGATCAAATGATTATCATAGATATCAGGATACGGTAACCGTTTTACAGATACTGTCAAAGGTGTTTATTTCATTGCATTCTCAGTGTTTCATCACTCCCCTGTCAGATCATGGATGGAGCAGCTGTTTCATGCCAGCTGCTCAACTGATGTTGGACCTAGACTTTAAACTGATTGGGTTCTAGTAAGGACATTTGTGTGGTTTAAATTTAGTGTATTTGAAATATTTATTTAGACACTTTATTTTGTAACTATTCCCTGTGTTTTGTATAAAGCCTGTTTGACTATATGAGTAGTTTTTCAGTGTACCACAACACAACACGATTTTTTTTTTTTTTAAATTTTTAACTTAAACTCTTACACATCGACCCACCAGTATTTCAATCAGACGTTATTTTATATGTGTAGCAGTCCATTGGCGGATTTTATTTAGAGACCCACAGGAGCCTCGGTAACGTTACTTGTCCTACTAAAACGTGGATGGTAATTTAAAAGCTGGTTCCGCACTGGCCATCGTACCTTACCATTTATCACTAGAGACAGCTGTGGTTTCTTTCATGGATACCACTGGTTTGATTGTGCTAGTGAAAGAAAAGCCTGACAGAGAGCAGCCCCAGCGGACACCGCCGTGTGACGGCCAGTCAGCAACGCCGGGAAGCTCGTTCAAGTGCGATTCCTCCAACGCGCGTTCACGATACCGGCACACTCACTGCATGATGGCCGAGGGAGGCGGACCCGAGTCGGGTAGCGCGGCAGACTCCGACTCGGAGCCGGTAGCCGCTCAGATGCCGACACCTTCAACTGAAAGTCAAAAACAGGCAATTGGGACACTTTTGAAAACAACTTTGCGAAAGGGCGACGAATGGTAAGAATCAGCAAAGGCTAGCATTACAAAGCTGTTGTGGCTAACGTTAGCCAGGTATCTTGAAACGGGAAATGCTAACATGCTAACTGCGCCGACAGGGCCGACTCGTGATGGCTGCGAGTCTGAAAACGAAAGCTGCTCCCGCTGCTGATATTGTGACTAGCTAACGTTAATATTAAGCGCTCACATCAAACTTGTGTCTGCCGTTTGCATGTTGAACAATAGTAATAGCAGTCACAGCTACTGACTAACCAAACCAACGTTGCCAGGTAGCTGACTGGCGCACATTTACTGTAGCGTTAACGTTTATTTTGTGACATGTTAGCTGGTTAGCAAAAGTGTTGGCTAGCTAGCCGGCTGGCATGATAGGCCCGGGGTTCAGATGGTAAATATCCCTGCCAGCCAAACCGGTCCCTAGCTGACTAATGATTGGGAAATGGGTCGATTGAAATGAGTATTGCGCAAAGTCGTTATCGTCCTGTAGTGACATGACAGCACCAAGTTATCTTCCAAGCTAACCACAAGGCTGGCTATCCACCTACCTATATTATCATATTGTTTCAGATGATGATCACACAGGCCTTGCTTGAATGAAACTATATATGCAGGAAAAGGTTCAGCTCAGCAAATGGCAAATATCACTTTAGCGAACTATCTCCTCGTCTTCTTTGTCATTGAAACTGGACACCCTAATCAGGATAGGCCCAGTTATTTTAACAAGCTTCTTGTAACCTGGCTAATTTGTCCCACATAGCGAACATGTTTAGATTTGTCACACAAGATCACCGGTCTTCAAATACTGTCTACAGATAGGGAAAATAGGTCCAGTGCTTCTCAGTTTCGTTATATTTTATTTAGTGGGGCACCATTACTGATCATCAAATGAGACTGCAGCTGAGGAGAAAAAAAATGTGATTGGGTTTTTTCATAGGAAGATAGTCACTTCTCCAAGCCATAAAGGCTTGGAGAAGTGATGCTTTAGTCTAAGATCAGACATTATTTTCACTTAAATTAGAGGCATTTCGTCTCAGGTCCCTGATATAATTTCTGACTGTGGGTTTACAGAACTTTTCTTTTAATGGAGTAGCTTCTCAATACGTGAATTCTTGCTAACAAGCTTATGCAGTAAAGGAGATTCTCACTTGTGATGAGATTAAGGCATTCTAGCTTGGTGTTACTATATCTGCATATCTTAAGCACAAGGCAGGTTGCTTGTTGTTGCATAATGTTCAGGCTTGCAAGGGTGAGTTCCTCCAATGCATCACAGTGTAAGGTATCAAGGTATTTTTGCTAAATCTTCAGGGTTTTGTCTCCTTTGAGCCCTTTCCTATTCAAAACATTTAAAATGAGAACACGTTGTGTGGGTGCAGAAACTTCCCAATAAAGTATCCGGATTAAAGATTCTCAAAGTAGCAGTAGTAGTGGTAGAAGTACAAAATGCCTTTGTTGTCTTCCTGTAGGTATTTGTATAAAATGCTTGTCATTCATCATTATCAACTCTTTTTTTTTTTTTTTTTTTTTAGGTTTCTGATAGATAGCCGGTGGTTCAAACAGTGGAAGAAATATGTGGGATTTGACAGCTGGGACATGTACAATGTTGGCGAACACAGCCTCTATCCAGGACCTATTGATAACTCTGGGCTATTCTCAGGTAAAGCTGCCATTTTCAGTTATATCCCGAAGCAATGTGCTGTACCACTGTCTATCAGCTTTATTTACTATTCAGAACTGCACAGGGCCCATCATAACAAACTTTCTTTCTTTGTCAAACTGTTATGTAATGCCTGATTTTGTCTTATGTCCTTCATAAAGACCATGAGACCCAAGTCCTGAAAGAGCACCTTATAGATGAGCTAGACTATGTCCTTGTACCCACTGAGGCATGGAACAAGCTTGTCAGCTGGTATGGCTGCCTGGAGGGCCAGAGACCCATTGTCAGGAAGGTAATAATGTGTGAGACTTCTTTCATTTTGACTGTTTATGTTTTGGCTGGGCTCCTAATGATGTCCTTTTTGGTTTAGGTGGTCGAACATGGCATGTTTGTCAAGCACTGTAAGGTGGAAGTCTATTTATTGGAGTTGAACTTGTGTGAGAATGACAACATGGACAATGTGGTGACACGTCATTTCAGTAAAGCTGACACAATAGGTGAGTGTCTGCATTTTTGTTCTAGGGATAAAATTTGCTGGTAACAACATACTGGCATTAAAATTGAAACTGAAACTTAGGAGAGGTTGTTCGCCTGCTCCAGTCTTGTCTGACTGGCACAGTTCAGTGTGTTCGCATTTCAGGGAAGTTGTTCACACTACAAGATGGATGTCTCACACTGTCCGGTTCAGTCGTTTACATGCATTTCCTCATTTCTCCTGAAAGGTTCACTGTAAATACAGAAGCTGCAGATTAGCCTGGCTTACAGTTACCTTGCAGTTGCATTATTATGAGGATAATATTGCTTATGAATTTTGTGTGTTTTTTCCCCCTCAGTTTGAAAGTGCATACTTGAATGTACTGATTCAGGAACATTGCCATTTTATGAGATGTTTATCTCACAAGTGAATTGTGTGGCAATTTAACAATGGTTGATCTAGTGGACTATCTACATGAGTGGGTGTTGTTAAATATGATGTCTCCTCTGCTTCATGCTTTTTTTCCCCTTGTATCTAAACTCTCATGGTCAGTTTCTCATTGATTCACACTCCTGTCAGTGTCACTGTCAGATTTCAGTTTTGAAAATCTTGTGCTGCAATCCTGATTGAAAAAAATCTAATTCAGCCCAGAATAATCTGTACCAACTGTGGCCGAGCTTGCCCAGATTGAAATAGGTCTTACTCTGCACATTGAGATAGTCTAGTTTGAACTAGGCTTAACCTGATAAGTGGCTACCTGCAGGCTTCAGATTTAGTTATCTACTTTTTCTTAAGTCATTGGCTGTGTTATGTGACTAAATAATCAATGCTGTGAATTCCCTTTTTTCAGATACAATCGAGAAGGAGATGAGGTCGCTTTTTGAAATCCCATCAGAGAAGGAGACACGGCTCTGGAACAAATACATGAGCAACACATATGAGCAGCTGAACAAGCCAGACAGCACTGTACAGGATGCTGGTCTCTTCCAGGGACAGGTACAGTTGAGCTGTGTTACACAAGTGACCTTGTCAGATCACTGATAGACCTGCCTTTCTTCATTTCTTTTGAAGAAAGCCACCACTACTGGTTTTACCGAGACATAAGGTAGTCTCAGTGAGATGACATCTTTTCCAAGAGAGACCCGAGTACAAAAAAACATGCGTTAGACATGCATTAGAAATGACAGACAAATTAAATTCAGTCACAAGGTCCAAAAAGACGATTTCATCAACAAACCAATGTCAACAGTCATATTAATCGAGGCAAATATTTGCTACTAAAGCTTTAAAACGTCAGGCTATATTGAAACAATTACAGGAATCAAAGATGCTAAATATTAATGCTTAAAAACACACAGGGGAGCAAGAGAATCTAATTTTGATGCCCATTGCAAATTGTTCCATTTATAAGGTGCATTGCACTGCAACCCAGCCTTTCCAGTTCTGTATTTGTGTGTGCAGATTGTGGGAGCTTTGAAACTAGGGCTTCAGCCTCACAGTGTTTTGATAAATCTCATGGTACTGTGATAAACTGCATCTAGGAGCTGGAGAGTCATTGGAAGGGCATGCATGCTAAATGTCTGACTGTTTATACATCATTATTACTAAACTAAAACTGTTTTGAAACAGGACATTTATCATCCTCTGCACTATGTCGCTCACATATGGTGTTCTGTTCTATTGCTGGGATCAGGGCATGAACATGTCTTTTTGCCACAGCAGCTATTGGGCTAAAATAGTTTTCAGAATAGAAAAACAAATTGTCATAGACGGGCTAATTACTCATCAAAGCTATAGATGCTGCTAAAACTAAAATTTGTTTACTGGTTGACAGTATTAATTTCAAGCCCTGCACATGATAGCTCTGACATATAGGTCACTCATGGTGGCTTGGCTCTAATTCGGCTCGATTTCCCACAGGTGCTTGTGATTGAACGCAAGAACGAGGATGGCACGTGGCCCAGACAAGCCTCCCATCCCAAGTAAGAGAATACCTTGTTTTTAGTTATTTAAGACAAGGTGAGAGTTAGTGTCCTAGCACAGAACATTTTGTGGATATCCCAGTTTTACTATGCTGATTCATCTGTCAGCTCTGAAATTCTGACCTAATTTTATAAATGTCAATATCTACAACACGGCTTTACTGTTGCTTATTAGATCCAGTGCAACCCCATCCAGGAATTTCACTACCTCCCCAAAACTCTCCTCCAACTCGTCGGCAACCATCTCCTCAACAGTAACCAACGGAGACGGAGACAGTGGTAACCCTGGCTACACACTGAACAATAGCACCTCCTCCAGCAACAGGCAAGAGCACGTGGCAGATTAACCCTGCTTAGTTTTTATGACTGATGCCCCTTCCACTGTTTGTTTATTTTTTTCCCTTCCCACTGCAGAGGTATTATACGGTATCTCTCCTGAGCATGATTTGGCACAGTATTGCACAGGATCACCACTGTTTTCTTTTTTTTTAGTTTGTTTTTTTTTCTGTTGCAATTGACTGTGAAGTTATGATTCACATAGCAATTCTACTTAGCATCCTTCTTAAGATACAGCTTCCACTAGCACTGAGCCTGTGATACAGCAGTTATAGCATAGAGTGCTGCTTTTCTTGCGGTAGTTTGACCCTTGATGGAGGCATAAGACAGTCAGTAGGTGTGGGTGGTGAACCACTGAAGTGAATATACATCTACAGTATAACTGCATCAGTCCTCCAAGTTTGTTACTTACCTTTTTGCTTTTCAGTTACTGTTCAATGTACCTGTCAGTCTTAGACAAATCCATATCTTTACATACTGTTGGGTCTTCACACACTGTAGAATTAAGACATCCTACTGTATATTTTCCTGCTGGCCCATAATGTGATTAGGGCTTTCATTTCTACCATTTCCCATTGTTTTAGTGCATTGTTCTTGTTTTTCTTTTTTTTTTAATGTGTCATCTCTTTCTGAACTTTTTTGACTCTCCACTTTTGTTTGTTTGCCCCAGCTGGGATTTAAAAAACAAACATGCCTGAATTGGTTTGCTGTTCCTTTAATGTCTGCTGCAGCTCAAAATGTCTGCTCTTCCAACAGATTGGGGGGCTACAATTCATACAGCTCCTCCTACAACTACAGAGAGTCACAGTCACAGCCTGGCCTGTGTGGTCTCAGTAATTTGGGCAACACATGCTTCATGAACTCTGCCCTCCAGGTAAAACACTCATACTGTGGGTGTAATATGTGCCCAACAATTAAGTTAGGGAGAAAACAGGAGACCAAATGTATCTGGAAGTCCTATAGCTGTGCCTGTTGTCTTTCAAAGCTGGCCTGGTCCTACACCAGACCACAGTGGACACAATTAGTTTGGTTTTAAGTATTAAGCCACATAATCCACTTTTCCCCCACTCTGTCTTCAGTGCCTGAGCAACGCATCCCCACTCACAGAATACTTCCTGAATGACCAGTACGAGGCAGAGATTAACAGGGAGAATCCCTTGGGAATGAGGGGGGAGATTGCAGAGGCCTATGCTGACTTGGTCAAGCAGATGTGGCTCAGCCGTAGCAGCTATGTGGCCCCACGCACCTTCAAAGTGAGTTGTGCCAAACAGACTCCCATCTTCAGTGAACAGTGAACATCATGGCTATTTTTGGTGCTGGAATAATAGGAATGGAATAATAACCTCTACCATATTATATCCATTCCAGACCCAGGTTGGACGCTTTGCCCCCCAGTTTTCAGGGTACCAGCAGCAAGACTCCCAGGAGCTGTTGGCCTTCCTGCTGGACGGGCTCCATGAAGATCTGAATCGTGTCAAAAAGAAGCCTTATCTGGCCCTGAGGGATGCAGAGGGCCGACCAGATGAGGTACAGCACACACATGTGAAATAGCATCATATGATGTTGGTCTTCGTTTCAAGCTCAGTGTACATTTTGTAGTGTGGTGTAACATTTTTTGTCTCACATAAGTGACCAGAAACATTTTTTAAGCCTCATTTTGACGCAGGAACATGTTGCCCCTTGAATATACACTGCCACAACCTCTGGCTTTTTTTGTGTCTTGAATTTTCCATTCTTGGACTGACTGAGCTGTTTGTTCAGCTGCTGCTATAATCTGACAGATACATATAACATGGAAAAGAATTTTGAAGCTGTAAATTGTTTTGCTTTATTTGGAGCAGCATAAATTGCAAAGAAATATTTTACAGTGTCATTGAAAACTTTACAAGTTTGAGTGTTTAGAACCTTAGCAGATTATATACATTTTTGATAAGATCTTTAAAATATGCCGTCTTATGTCCTTGTCTCCCCTCCCCACCTTGGTTCTGGAATTACAGATTGTCGCTAAGGAAGCCTGGACTAACCACCGCTTGCGCAATGACTCTATCATAGTTGATATTTTCCACGGGCTCTTCAAGTCCACATTGGTGTGTCCAGAGTGCTCCAAGGTGTCTGTAACCTTTGACCCGTTCTGCTACCTCACACTGCCTCTGCCCATGAGGAAAGACCGCACTATGGAGGTTTTCCTGGTGCGATCAGACCCGCAGTCCAGACCCACACAGGTGAGATGGTTGTCTCACTATGTATCCAGTACTTTAAGAGCATAAAGCAGTTCACAGATATGGATCCATCTATGATTGTCATCTTTTGGACATCTGAGTGGCATAGTATATTGCTGGAGAACCCATGTTCAAGCCCCTCTGTTGGGAAGCATTTTCACTGATGTCCATAAGCAAGACATTCAATCCCAGAAATCATTTAAACAATTTTATTGCCTATATGATCTTATGGTGATATTTACATCGCACATTAGGGCTGAACAAGTAATTGCAATATTATCTAAATCATAACACAGCCAAGTGCAGTATCCAAATCACAGGAGCAGTTTTTTGATAAAGGTAATATTAAAATACTGTTTTAAATGAAGTATTGTGACGCTGTAGACATGTCTTGGTCTACAAATCATATTCTGAAAATGTAAGAAAACATGTTTGTTTGGTACAGACCCCAGCAAAAATCACACCATCATTTTGATATTTTTTTTTCAGTGAAAATTAAAGATATGATGTAAAAATCACCAGTCTTACTAAAATCGCAATCCCAGAATCTGTAAATTAATTGCAATATGATTATTATTATTATTTTTAATTTTTGTTCAGCCCTATTGCATATTCTATTCAGCTACTGCGGTATTTCTGATGATCATGGCACTGGAGGGCTCTCTGCAATTTCATGAAATGTATTTTGTTCAAATAACTGTTTGCATCTGTCTGATGTTTTGATTTCTCTAGTTATAGGCTATTGGTTACGTGTGGTACTGCCTGGATAGACAGTATATGATTCTATGCATATTATCATAGATGTGCTGTTGTGGCATTTCAGGCTTTAAAACAGAGCTGGTTTGTGCTCACTGATGATGGGTATTAGATTTCTTAGTGCTTCAGCAGTTAACAAGGTGGTTCACTAACTGAGATCATAATGCCTCTCTTTATTCTCTATCTGGCAGTACCGGGTGGTGGTCCCCAAGCTGGGTTCAGTGGCCGACCTGTGCAGCGCCTTGTCCAGACTCTGTGGAATCCCTCCAGAGAATGTGAGAACTTTACCCTTTTACACCAGAAGAAATGGAGTCAAGTATATACCATCAGCCATTCATGCTCAATCATTGGTTGAGAGGGAACAAATATATGCAGTTTGCTTATTTCTTCAATTAATGTAGCAGTTCTCCCTTTCTTCCTAGATGGTGGTGGCTGATGTTTACAATCACAGATTCCATAAAATTTACAGACGGGATGATGGCCTCAACCAAATAATGGAGAAAGATGACATCTTTGTGTGAGTCTTGTACACCAAAGGATGAGATGTGTAAGGTAATCATTGGGATCGGAGTTTGATGTGTGTTTGTTGATGCTTTTTTTTCAGGTATGAGGTGCAAGAGGAAGACAGTGAGAGGATGAACCTGCCTGTATATTTCAGGGAGCGCCACAACAAACATGGCGGAGCGTCCACCAGCACCATGCTGTTTGGCCAGCCTCTGCTCATCACCGTGCCCAGACACCATATCATAGCAGATGTTCTGTATGAAAAGATCCTTGAAAGGATTGGGTAAGTGTGTGCAGTGTGGATAGGAATGAGGAAGGCAACATGATAGACAGTTAGTTATACTTTCATTTTATTTTTATTATTTAGTCAGTAGCAGTGTAATTCTAGCATACAGCAAGTGTGTCATACAGTGATGTTATTTGATGAAATCCAACCAAATAATCTCCACACTACCTGCTCTCCCATGTTAAGTGAAGCCTTGGTGTGTTTGTAGTTCAAGCTAATGTGGATTAAAGCAAACTCCCTCTGTTCTCCTTGTTGCAGACGCTATGTAAAGCACTCTCATAGCCCCTGTAGTGAGAGCAGGGCCTCAGCCTCAGCCACCTTTGCCAGCTGTAGCCAGGCGCCTGAATGTTCTACATTATCTAGTCTCAACGCTGGCCTGAGCGGCTGTGGCATCCCCCTGTCGGACGGGGCATCCTGCAGCGCCAGCTCTAGCGACAGCAGCAACCACTCAGGGACCTGCAATGGGCCTAATGGGCTATGTGATGGTAAGCTACCAACATGAATCATGAAGAGACCCCGTGGAATTAGTTAGTAGATGGAAGGTGATGGGGATTTTGTTTCTCTCTTGGGTCCACTCCAGGAGCAGTTCCAGTATGTAGTGCACTTTCAGAAGAGCTCTTATTTGTAATATATTGACAGCTGCTAAACAATATTATTCATTCCTCTAGCTGCAGTGTCTGAATGAATGTAAAGGAAACTCAGCAATATGAAATAATGCTAAATGGATGTGATTCCATCGGTATCTGTTCAGGTGAGGAGGAGGCCATGGACCACCAGGTGAGTCCTGAGCCAGAGAATGGTCAGTCTGAAGAGGAGGAAGAGGAGACCTCTGACCTGGAGAATGGGCCGAAAGGCAACTCGGCAAAGCTGTGCTCCTCCCCACCCAGACTCTTCTCTTTCAGCATGGTCAACTCTTACGGAACAGCCAACATTAGCTCACTGCCTTGTGACGGAAATGTCCTCAAACTTAATCGTCAGTCAAATTTTTTCAACTGAATATTTCGAGCGTATTGATTGTCATTATTTCAAAAAGCTGTTAGTATGTTTTTTTTTAATATGACCCCCCTCCCTCCCCCCTTTTCTCTGCAGCACATTCCACGGTGGCGATCGACTGGGACTCAGAATCAAAGAAACTGTGTTATGATGATCAGGAAGCCGAGGTCAGTGGGTATAATATTTAGCCGACATAATCAAAGCGCCTGTGAAAGCATTATGCAGACAACGTCTCATTCTCCATGTTGGATTCATGTCTGCTTGTGTAGGCCTATGAGAAGCATGAGAGCATGCTCCAGCCCCAAAAAAAGAAGACTACCGTGGCTCTGAGGGAATGCATCGAGCTCTTCACAACCATGGAGACGCTTGGAGAACACGATCCATGGTAAAGGTTCTAAATTTAATGTTAAACCACTGGAGTTCCTACCATTGGGCATAGAGTTGTGTTGTTTGTTGCTCTTTGATTATCGTTTTCATATCATCATTGCTTCTGTTATTTATGCAGGTACTGTCCCACATGTAAGAAGCACCAACAGGCCACAAAAAAGTTTGATTTGTGGTCATTGCCTCGCATTCTGGTAGTCCACCTAAAGCGATTCTCCTACAACCGATGCTGGAGGGACAAGCTGGACACAGTGGTGGACTTTCCCATCAGGTATGCTGGCTGTATTTCTTGAAGTTAACAGATAGTGTGGAAAGTTGAGGACTGCTATAAGGAAACATCTCTCCATTACTCTTACTGTCAAAATTGTCATCCTTTAATGTGTGTATGACTTGTACACAAGAGGGAGCTGCTGGGCAAAACTCTCAAAGAGAATGTCAAACAGAAGTCTGAAGGAGGAAATGTTTTGCATTTTATAGAAATAGGCTCGGTCTCCTAGAACTGACATCATACTCCAAAGGAACAAATTACACATTTCATGAGTAGCTACTTCCTGTATCTGGGACGTTGGGTAACCTGACAGCTTACAAAATGAGCTTTTTACTCTGCTCGAGTCATCTCAAATATTATTTTTTTTATTCATATTGTTATTTAATTGGCAAAAGAGATTTCCCCACCATGTTGTGATATAGAGAAGTGACCTCAAAGCTGTGTGTCAGAATGGCTACCTGCCTCTTCATGGCACTGTGTGTGTGTGTGTGTGTGTGTGTGTGTGTGTGTGTGTATGTGTGTGTGTGCTGCATCTATTGACCTGTGTTGAGGAACTTGATCCAACAGGAAGCAGAACAAAGCACGTTACTGAGGCACTGAAAAATCCTGCCTCTAGAATGCTGACTCATGCTTACTTAGGTTGCCTCAAACACAGGCCCATCTGTGTCCTTCACTGAAGCACCCCCCCACACACACACGCACACACTCACAAACACACACTACCACATTAATACACACATGCCATACAAAAAGCTGCTTTGTGTGCTTCTCTAAAAATCTAGTATTATTTCACTACTTGGCTGCAATGTCAGTTTTTGATTTGCTATGGCTCATGGTGTTATCTCTCTCAGGGACCTGAACATGTCTGAGTTTGTGTGTGACCCCAAGGCTGGCCCCTACATATATGACCTCATTGCTGTCTCAAACCACTATGGCGGAATGGGAGGAGGCCACTGTAAGTCATTGTCAACGTTTTCCCATCTTCTCCAGTGGAGTGTACAGGCTTGAACATATCTTAAATAGCTGGTAAAAAAAAATACATTCTAGTATATATCAAAATTACAAATTTACAGCTCCTGCTTGATACATTCAGATTTTGACTTTACACATATATCCCTGTTTTATGTGAAAACAAGTTAAGGACACGTGTGTGAATAGTGTCCAATCTGAATTCTCACAGATTTTGCTCCTGTGAAACTATGATCCCTTTCACTTAAAGCTATCCTCATTTACCAACGCAACCATTAGACCTTCATTACAATGACACCTGTAATGATGCAAATCATTTGAGAGCAGTCTGAGATGTCTGGTGCCGTTGTATCATGTGACTTGAGTTTCAATGACACAACAGAAACAGACTAACGTTCTTTTTACATTTCTGTGTCATACTTGGCATATGGTGTTGGCAGCGCACTGACAAGGCTTATGTTACAGTAATTTGATAACAAAGTCCACTCAGCCAATGTGTCACCAGCATGTACAAGTAATCGCTCTGACCCATTGTTAATGTGGCTTGACGTGCTGTCTAAACACTTTAAGCCGCCCTACATAGGCTATTGACGATGTGTGGTCGTAATTATTAATAAAATTATTTATTTTGTCATATTGTCTGCTACAAAGGAGTGTATTTTTTATTGCCTGATCTCGCAGTAGATGGTTCTTACAGCACATGTGAAGTAGCTTACTTAAGCTATTTTTTTGTGAGTAGCTTGTAGCGTGATCTGTTTCAGCTATAGCATAATGTTGTCTTTGCCAGCTACTATTTAAAAAAAATAAAAAAAAAAAAAAAAGGAAGTAGCT
>OMLB01050024.1:39093-50158 GCA_900302555.1 Myripristis jacobus
TGTCATTATAAACCAGCTCAAATGGCAAGACAGAGTTATGGACAGCAAGGTAGTAATTTTGATGATGATAGGTTCTTCTCAACATGTAGTTGCTGCTATTTAAGTTCTTAAAAGCATATTTACTTCTGCTGATCCGCTCCATAAGTTTTCTAAGTGTATATTTAGTAAGGTTTCAAAATTCCAGGAATTTTCAAAGTTGGAAACTTTCCATGGGAATTAAAAGGAATTTATGGGAATATATGGGAAAAAGCAGGAATTTACAGGAATAAACTGGAAATTTGCCAAATTGCAGGTTAGCCTATAAGAGGGAACTTAAATGTAGTTGAAAACAAAACATCTTGCAGCATAATCTTGGTTAAAACAACCAGATTTAATGCAAATTCAGTTGAATTTCTACCCCACACTGTGCATTCCTCCATCCTATGCACAGATAATTTCTAGAATCCTGCACACTGCAGGATGACTACTCAGGCCACACGAATAGGTCTACATTTGAGCCCATGGACTACATCCAGTAAAGTATATTTTGATGATTTTACTGGGGTAAATATATTTGACCTATGGTATTAAAGTTTATCTGGAAAAAATAAGTCAAAGTGTTTATACAGTAGCTATTTAAGAGGCAATCTATCATGGTGCTAGTGAGCTCAACTGTGATGCTGTGTCCTCTGCCTTCTGCTAACCAGTTTTCATATAAATACAGTAATCATCCAAGAATGTAGGTTATAGTTTGATTTAGCATTCTGATTGACGAGTGTTTATCTATTCATCTAGCCTATCTGTTCATTTATCCAGCATCAACTGTAAAGAACTGAGGAAAAAAGGCAGAAACCAGAGGATTGAGAAGCTTGAGAGAAAAAGCTTTCATTTTACATTGGGCATTGGGGATGTGTGTTTGTGTTTTTTTTGTTTTTTTTTATTCAACATTCATATTTTTTGTTGTTCAATGGAAGAATCGATTTAAGCTCTACTCAAAATAAGATCAAAGTCCAAAATGTCATTTTTAAAATTTGTATTAGTTTGCACGCATGTCTGCTTAAGACAAAACAAAATTTCCAAAATTACCCAGCTTAACTTCCCATTGAAAGTTTCTGGAAAGTTTCCCTAATATTTAGTCACTCTCCTGTTACCATATCCCCTTGATGTCATTACTAATAGCTGGGGCTCTGCTGTTTATCTCTGCCCCCTCTGTGGCCTGTGATTTGCAGGAACTGGCAGCTAAGCTCATGCAGCTGGTGTCAGTGGCACCGGTGGAGGTTCAACGTGACATCATCACCAGTCTGCCGGAGATTTTGGAGGACTCCCAGCACAATGATGTAGCCAGGGAGCTGAAGTGAGTAATTATATTGCAGCTGAGTAATTGTAGTTGCATCATAGATATAAAAGGTGCAGGATCTGTGGTTTTTGACTTGCTGAGAATACTCACATCAGCATATTTTCTTCTCTCTGTTTTCTGTAGCTCATTACTTCAGGAAAACACTCAGCTGACTGTGCCTATCTTGGATGCGCTCTCTAGCTTAAACCTCAGTTCCTCATTACTGACTGAGGTAGTGCATGTACACACACATTCTTATACTCTCACACTCACTTTGTGGTGAGTTGTGAAACATTTAGAAGATGTTTTGTAACGTAGTGCCTTATTAATGGCTTTTATCTCAGGTTCGTGGAGCTGTTATGGCCATGCTAGCCGCTGTGCATCTGGAGGACTTACCTGTGGTGGTCAAGTTCATCCTGCACTCTGTCTCTGCCTCTGATGCCAATGAGGTCAGAACACCAAGTCATATCCACACAGCACTTTATGTTTTATGATAGTAAGTATGATGATATTAAAATGAAGAAGCTTGACACTTGTTTCGCTGTGAGTAGGTGGTGTGTGATCTTCATAAGAAGCTGGAACTGGAGATGTGTGTTCTCCCTCCAGTGCTGCATGCCTCTCACAGCCGTGTGAAGAGCAAAGGAGCAGCAGTGTAAGACAGCCCTCAGCATCAATACATATTGTGGGGATTGCACTTTGAAACAGGCTAACAAGTTGAAGAAATGTCTTTCCTTATGATACACTCTAATGAGACTTATTCTGGATCAGGTCTTCTGCTACTCCAGCAGCTGGCAGCAGCCAGGACAGTGTTACTTTGATACTGGATGGCATCAAGTCAGCAGTGCGATTCCAGAAGACCATTTCTGAGGCATGGCTCAAGGTAGGAAGGATTAGACTTTTTTTTTAAAGACCTCCTTTAATCTAAGAATCATACTGGTGTTTTTGGTTTTCATGCTGTATCTCTAATGAATAACAGTCTCTTTAAATCCACCTACTGTCAATTGCCTGAAAGGCAGTGTGCACTGAAATTGACTTGCCTAGTTGGACTGTTAAAGTTATCTGTCATTCTTGCATTGTTTCAACCACTTACGTAGTCTGTCAGAAAGTCTCTCGAATAGTACTCAGCAGTATGGACAAAATCAAACATCACTTATTATTATAATATATTTGACCAAATACGTTGAGTATTGGTGCTTTCATAAGAAAGGTTTTTTTTTTCCTAAAGAATCATTAGTCAGGTGGTTTGATGACCTAGCAGGTAGAGGCAAATAATAAAACATCTAGAACAGACTAATAAATTCAGAAAATTGCAACCCTTTAGTGAAATCTAGCCTTTAAAACCAGAAAGAGACAACACTTATGACATATCACAGCGTAAAAAATCCCAAACAATATCTAGTCCCATATCACAACATTGATATAACATCCATTAATATTGTGCTTGTGTAAGTGTAATCTTATCTTGAGTCAGACTTAATAGCATGAATGTCTCCACTTCACTATTTGAAAATTTTCCTCTGTACAATGATTAACCATGCTACATCACCCTCAGTTAGGAAATGGAGCACCCTTGCAGACTTAACTAATCTTGAGGGTGTTTTGATGCACTCTGTGTAAGATTCTGGCACATGTGAGGTCATATCAAGAGACATTGTTTCATATCGTGGCACTCAACACTGGAAATGAGGGAGAGGAAAAAGCTACACCTATCTGTATAATCTTCCAACCTGTCTCAGTTTTGTTCACATGGCCTTGTTTGTGTTGTTTGTTTTTTCAACAGGCAATAGAGAATGTAGAGGAAGCAGAAAATCATAAGGTGAATGTCATCTCCTCAGTTTCTCTATGTATTGTTTTTATTTGTAGAAAGCTTGGGTCAAGGTTTCTACATTAGTCTTCAAA
This sequence comes from Myripristis jacobus, assembly GCA_900302555.1. Taxonomy (NCBI): domain Eukaryota; kingdom Metazoa; phylum Chordata; class Actinopteri; order Holocentriformes; family Holocentridae; genus Myripristis; species Myripristis jacobus. Next base: position 42,308 of record OMLB01050024.1, read on the forward strand.
AACTAGAAACATAAAGAAGATTAATCTGATTATATCCAGGTCTGGCTAAAGTTTGAGAACCAGTTACGTATGGGTAGAATACTGTTGTTCAGTCCCAGTGCACATACTTCTGCATTGTTTATGTATTAGTGGACTCAACCATAATTTTATATATCATTGTGTTTGCCATTAACTTTTTAGAAATGCACGTAGCTGGCAGCTTTATTACCATGCCACTATCAGATTACGTTATATTGAACAGTGGCATCTTGAAAATTCCTTAAAGGAAGAAAAAAATGTAGAAAGAATGACATTTCTGAATCAAGAAACTGCAGTAGCCACGACTTTAGTTGTGTGTGTGTGTGTGTTATTTTTTTTTTTTTTTTCATGTTTTTGGCTCCAATGTCTGTGCTCTGCCATGTCAGGTAATGGATCTGCTGGTGCTGTTCATCCTCCACTCCACCAACTCCAACCACAGCCGACGTGGAGCTGAGAGAGTGCTGAAGGCCAAAGTGAGGACGGGGCAGATCCAGGAGGCTTTGCTGCAGAAGACCTTCAGGGACTACTCTCAGGTGGGTCAGGGTTCAGACATGCAAGATGAAGACAAGAGCATGTGTCAAGATGGTATTACCTTGCAGAATATTGTTTTCATGTGATATTGCTGTGGTGATTTTATTGATTACTGATTATACTGTAGGTTATGCGAGGATATTTCCCCTCCATCCTGGCTCTGGCTCAGAGTTTGCTGCGCTCCACAGACTTGTGTGCGGTGCCTTTCGGTGGACACATGTACCGAAACTCATTTACTGCCTTCGACTCCTACTGCCAGCAGGTGGGTGCTGGATTTGTTGTGTGATATTATAAATGCAACTTTGTGTTTATATGTTTTGAAAAATGCTTTTTAAGGCAGTGCAGTTGTGGACCTCTCTGTCCTTTCTGTGTTTCATGGTTTATAGGAAGTGGTGGGCTCTCTTGTGACCCATGTGTGCAGCGGTGTGGGTGGGGAGGTGGACGTGGCTCTGGAGCTGCTCTGCGGTCTTGTTACAGACAAACCCTCAGAAATGGCCCTTTATGCTGTCTTTGTCAAGGTCAGGAGAGGATCCCAGTATCTACAGAATTATATAAGTGCTAAATGAAGAAACATAAAAACAACAGATGAATGTATCACATGTCTCTGAGCGTAATATGTGCCAACAGCTTTTGATAGCAGAACTAAACGGTCATGATAGCAAGGTACAGTTTTTTCCTCTTCTAGCTATGTTGTTGTTAAGCTGTCAACATTTGATACAGGGAATCCTGGACTACATGGACAACCTCACACCGCAGCAGATCCGAAAGCTCTTCCACCTGCTCAGCAGAGTGGCCTTTGGACAACAGCAGCAAGGCACTCACATCCAGGTAATAATTGTAATATAAGTATTTTTTTTTTATAGAGCACAATACAATACAGTAGTAATACAATAGCAAAACAATAGCATCAGAATAATAGCAACATTAAAGAACAGTTGCAAGAGCTAAACTTATATATATATACACACACAAGTTAAAAACATAAGCAACATTAGAGATAATTGCAAGAGGTAAAAAAATAAAGATAAAAAACCCATGTCTCATGAACCAGTGAAGTAAAAAAATCAGTTGTGAAGAAAAGTATCATTTTTCTCTCTGTCCTCCCTCAGGATGACCTGCACATAGTGATCCGCAAGCAGCTCTCCAGCACCGTGCCTAAGTACAAGCGCATTGGCATCATTGGTGCTGTCATGGTGGTGGGAAGCATGGGGGCCCACAGGTAGGAGCTGCTTCACTTCGTCACATCCAGGTGTTAGGTGGACAAGCAGGATTTTTTCATGTGCATTCACTAAGTTTGTTTCTTATCTCTATTTCCACCGCCAAGGTCTAAAGGAGATAGTTCACAGAGTGGGACATTATCCCAGGAGACACACAGACAGGTGAGATTTTGTTGAAGTTTTTGTTGAGATTTAGTTCTATTTGTAGTATTTGTTCTAGAATTGGTATATTTTTCTTCAAAGATATAATGATAGAAACCCAGATGGGGTACTATAAATGATTTCAACAGGTATTGTATGTTAAAGGAAGAAATCATGAATTCTTACTTTACGCTTATCGGTCATGAGTTTTAGTAAAAGATTTACCGAATTCTTTGCCCCGAAAGACAAAAACCCCAAACATTTCACATTTCATTTAATTAAAAAATAATTCGTTTTTAGGTAAGTTGGATTTTTTTTTTTCACAAAGTCTTGTTTTTGTTTTTATTTCGGTGTACAACAATGGTTTGTAACAATAAGTTGCCAAATGTAACTTCTGTTATAACCTTGTAATGTTCTTAGATTCGCCTTGAATATCCAGAGTAACAGGCATGGATATACTGTTACATTGGCAGATTATTACTTTAAAAAGCTATGCATGTATCAATCCAGTACTGTGATTGCTGGTATTTGGCCAATTCTGAAATTGGTATTTTAGTGACCTTTTTTCTAGTAGTGTGTCTCTTAATACGACTGTCAAATTAGCCACAGAGTAAAACTATCCTGGGCCCTAATTATCTCAAATAGGTTTGCTTGGAAAGCACAACCTGGTTTCCACCTGCATTTGCACGATGATTCTTAGAAAAATGCACATTTGCATCAATATGTCAATGTGAGTATTGGTTATAACGGGAGGAAACTAGAAAAATATTGGTATTGGCCTTTAATGCCCAATGATGTATCTGTAGTAACAGGGTGGTGAATCAAGGAGACCATCTTTCAATTGATGAACCTGTGCGACGCATCTCGCATCCTAAAGTGTAACTTTGTGATTATGACTTGAGGTTTCTCATGAGTAGATATTTTTGAATGTCTATGGGTTATTGTTATTTCTGCAGGTGGTAGCCCTATTGGAGTTGGTAAAGTCATGCAGTGAAAGCTCCCCTGAGGCTGCAGCTCTGTACTATGATGAACTGGCCAACCTGATCCTAAGCTCTACCTTGGACCCGAAGGTGCAGGTGTGTCTGAAACTGTATCCTATTACCTAATCAGCTCCTTGATCTGTTTGATTTATGACTGCCTGATAGCTGGCCTTTTTATTTAATGTGTAGATATCAGTACTGACACATTGCCAGCTTCGCAAGATGCAACTGCTGCATGATTAAGCATTTTGACCATGTTTTCTTCCTCTGGCCAATAGGAATGGATCGGGAGGAATGTTCTAGATGACTTCCAGAACGACTTTGTGGTGGATCTGGGGCCAGACATAACTGGGTCAGTGGTGGACAGCTGATAGGCAACATAATCATGAAGGCAACATATTACCCAAAAAGGCTCACAGGAAGAGTTAATCCAAAATACAAATGGATATTTTCCCACTTGCCTCTCGTTCAGTCTGTCCATCAAGATAGTTTTTGTATGTAATTTGGTCTCCAGTCTGCCATGATCTTTCCTCTCTCCTGGCACCACAATACAATGGGTGTGGGTGGGTATTGTTTGGTGAGCTTAAAATGTCAGAAATTTAAACGTTAAAAATGTTATTTACAAAAACAATAACATGTAATTCACAGCCCTCGAGGGCTAAGAGTTTCTTTGGGAGCCATTTCCTGTCAAAGAACATTGGCAAACTATATCCATGTGATCTACCAAGTACAAACTGGAGCCCCACAAAATAATTCACATTCAACCCCACTGAGATCAGTGGAGACTGGAAACCTCGCCATATCACACAAAAATTATTTGGATGGATAAATTACACAAGGGGTAAGTGGGAAAGTTATCTTTTCCTGGCTGAGCTGTTCCTAAATTTAACTGTAATGATTGTAACTAAACCCTCCTGTCTATGTCTCCCAGCTCCTTCCTCTTTCCTGCCTGTGTGATGTACAATCTGGATGAGGACGAGAGTCAGGGAGGCATTGCCGTCAACCTGCTGCCTCTGTTAGCCCGTGACAGCCAGCAGCTCAAAGGGGAGACGTGGAGTCAGACTGAGAAGGCACACAAGTCAGTCTCCCCACCCTCACCTTTTCAGGCAGTGATCATAGATGACTATAAAATATTTAATCTTGTGAAACTTAAACATGTTGCTGCCACACAATTACCCTTCATTTCTTTTCAAAATATTTTAAAATTGCTATTTTGACCTTTTTAATAATTGTATATATTTTTGTATATTGTCTTTACTTCTGTTTGATTTTTTTTATATCTATTTTGGAGAAGCTGTTTTTTATGTTTTGTTATTTTTAATAATAACACTAATTTTTATGTTTTTTAATTTTTTTTAAAAATATATCTATATTTGTCAGATGAGAGTCTACTCCAGAAAAAAACCCAAAATACAAAAAAATCCCAATGCATCATCATATGACAAAGCAAATATTCAATATATATATATTTTTTAACAACACAACAAAGGAAGTTTTATGTGGCAGCCACACGTTTTGGTTTCAGAGGGTTAATCAGTTACGTATTTCACTTGCAATACTTTAAGATGAACAGTTTTAATTTATTGTTTGTAAATGTGTTTTAAATCAAAGAGGTTTTAGATATGTTTCGCTTTCTGTATTTTGTGTGGCAGGCGAGTGTCTCCTCTCTGTCTTTCTCCATTTTTCCGGCTCCTGAGGCTGTGTGAGGAGAAGCAGCACCAGGGAGATCTGGAGGAGATAGATGCACTGCTGGGTGAGTAAGTTACAGAGTCCTCACAACATTTTGTTCTCATTGCTGTTGCTGTGAAATAATTTTTGTGTGTGTATGTTGGCCATGTCCCAGGCTGCCCTCTGGTCATAACTGACATGGACATAATAGAGAAATTAGACAGCCTGTCAAAAGCTGAACGGGAGTTCCTCTGTTCTTTGCTCTTCCACACCATCAACTGGCTCAGAGAGGTAATTGCATAATAACTTTAAATTTAAACTGTGATTATAGTTTGAATGGTAACAAGAGATCTGTCACTCAAGTGTGCTGCTTATGTGCTGTGTTATACAGGTTGTAAATGCATTCTGTAGACAAAAGGAAACTGAGATGAAGATCAAAGTAATGTCACGCCTACAGAACATCACCTATCTTCAGACACTGTTGGAGAGAGCTTTGGCAGGTATTTTTGAACTGAAACACTAGGAGGTTATTGAAATGCTGCATTTTTGCAATCATGCCCTGCAGTATCCATACTACTGAAGCTTTTAAAATCACACATTGTTGCTATCTCCTTTTTGTGTTTCAGGAACCCCTGGCTATATTCCACCTCTGGCTAACTTTGATGGAGAGAGCACAGAGGGAGTTGTACATAGCTCTGCTGCTCCTGTGCATAAGACAAAGAAAGGTAACTAGACCCAAGAAAAACACACTTAAATTTCGTTTGCAAACGGCTACATGGCTGTTTTAGAACACATTTGCATTTTCATTACAAAAAAATGTTGATACACTGCACCACTGTGAGCACCCATCAGAGGTTGCAGTTTAGTTTCATAACAGGAATGTATTTGCTTACAAACGTGGCTATGTCAATGAGTGAATATTCCGAATAAGAATATGTTTTTCTAACTCACTATGAATATTAAGATGGTACAGGAAAGAAGAGGAAAGCTCCTCATAAGAGCTTGTCAGATTCCGTGCTCGAGGAGGGGACTGAGGCAGATGAAACTCAGCAGGTAAATGTCTTACAGAAAGCTCTTTTGTAAAGTTCATGCAATTGAGCCAAAAGCTGATTTTTTTTTTTTGTTGTATTGTGTTGCTGCAGGAGCAGCCAGAGAAGGAGAAGGAGAAGGAGGTGCGGCAAGGCGTCAGTCTGGTGTCTTACCAACCTTTTTTCAGGGAGTTAGACATGGAAGTGCTCAGCGTGCTGCAGTGCGGCTTGCTCTCTCGATCACTGCTGGACAGTGAACTCCAGACCAAGGTTAGGTCACAAAATATTCAGATAGGTTGTTTTTTCTCCTCTGAAAAAGTTCACTCACACCTTTCACATTGGATTCAGATCTTCAGATCTGTGGGAAATTAACCACACAACCATCTCTGGGCACTGAGAGTGCTTTTACCAGCAGAGGCATTACAACAAATGTAAATTGTTGTAACAATCAATGTCATAAATGCCAGTGTAGAGGATCCATTTTAATAAATGGGTAATTTAGGCCATTTGCAACCTGGGCCCTTATTTTCCTCAACACATATTTAAAAGTGTAAAAACCCGCATTGTTAGTGTTACTCTGTTGACAGGATTTGTTTCAGTCACATTTTAGATGCAGTTGAGAAAATGGTAAATGATGGCCTATAACCTTTGTGAAAATGAACAGATAGTACTGAAAGTGTGTGATTCCTTGTTTAAAATATAGCACCCCATTTCATCAGCATGCCTCAACTCTGTTCCAGGATAAACCCTGAGCATTCTGAGAAAAATGTTTGATGGATATTTTGTTGATACAGCAGCAGTGAAAGTGAAGGATTTCACCAGGATTACTTGTGAGTAAGATGAGTAAGAAAGAACTCATGAGTAAGAAATCAGGCTGTCTTTATTTTGGCCAATCTTGCGCCTTACCCTAAAGCATGCCAGTTCTGAACCTTGGAATTTCACCAACCAAAACCTTTAAAGTCGTTGCAACGTCCTTGAATTAGATGACCAGTGAATATGTAACCCTGCAAGGAAAATAAAGGCCTAGGTCGAACTGATAACTGTAATTATCCTTCAATCTATTGAATCATTCCAACCGTGTGCACCATATGTGTGTAGCATGCAGGTGATTCCACATTTCATGTAACATTGCTGTGGTAATAATTCAGGTTCGTGAGGAAGTGCTGCTGGGTCCTGCGGAGCTAGTCTTCCTGCTTGAGGATATGCTTCGCAAGCTGGAGTTCAGTCTCACAGCTGCCCCTGCCAAGAGAGCCCCTTTCCTCAAGGTACAGTGACAGATTATGGTCATTTTAACTGGTGATCACACTCACATCTGCGTAGGTGCTGAAATGAAAGAAGCCACATACTTTGCCACATGGTAACTTAATTGTATAAACAGATAACGTTTCAGACCACTGGGGCCTTCATCAGGTTTTAAATCCTTAGAATACACAGGTGGTATGTATATACAGGATGATTGGGAAAGTGTGTCACCTTCCACTTTAATCATATAACACCATCTTCCACTATGTCAAGGGAAGAATGGACTCTGCCCAAAATGTTTGACAAAAGATGGAAAAAAGAGGTTGTTTGGTCCTGATACATGAGTACATATTTTAGATTGTTATAGACCCACTAACATGTCGCGATATTCACTGCTGTAAATATTAATCTTCAGCCATCAAGAGATTGTGGCCCAGTAGACTGTCATGTTTTTTAGCTGCTCAAAGAATATTTTGTGTTGAACCCAAGAAAAAAAACAAAAAACTGCAATACCAGTGTGTGTGTGTGTGTGTGTGTGTGCGTACACACACATAATGACATATTTTTCCTGTGCAGGGAAGGGCTGACAGGAGTGTGGGCTTCTCCCACTTGCAGCAGAGTAGCTCAAAGGATATTGCCTCCTGCTGTGTCCAGCTGCTGCCCGCCCTCTGCTCACACTTGGAGAACTGCCACAACCACTTTCAGGTAAAAACATAAACACACTCTGTAGTTATGAGGAAAAGCTGCATTTTTCTTCCAACTGCGAATTATTCCTGTTGCACTTGTTTATATTTGTGTGTTTTTACAGACTCTGCTGTCTGAGAATGGCGGCATGGTAGATGGCCCTGCCACAGATATTCAGGAGTACCAGCTTCTGTCTTTGGCCTACCAGCTGCTGCTGCAGGTCGTTAATACCACCTTCAGCTGGTGAGGAGGAGCGACACTTTAACTCAAACATTAAACCTCTTAATCCTCTATAATGTTACTGCTGTACATATTTTGAAAGTGTCAGTGCCTTTTTTCCTG
>OMLB01050028.1:0-15349 GCA_900302555.1 Myripristis jacobus
CAATGACGCTTAAGCAGTAATTTGGGTTGATTTTGTCACAGCTGATTGTTGAGCCACAAGTGAGCTTCACACACACACACACACACACACACACACACACACACACACACACACCCACAGACACAGACACACACACACACACACACACACACACACACACACACACACACACACACACACACACACACACACACACACACACACACACACACACACACACACACACACACACAGTTTCCAGATTGTTGATTTTTAATCAAGGGAAAAGATAGTAATCCTAGTAGTTGACTTTGATGTGATTATGTGTGGGTGGGTGTGCGTGCGTGTGTGTGTGTGTGTGAAACCTATCAAAGGCACGTTTACCAATCATCTAGTCATACTGAGATTAAAGGGTAGGTGCACACAAACACACACCATACATGGCCTTATTTGACTTTGACCAGTGGAAGGTGATATTGATTTCTGTGGTCAGACTGTGGTATTAGACAGATTAGTCCACTAGACGTTGATATGTCAACAAAACAGAGCAGATGAGCCCAGAGCGATGAGCATTATTCTTTTAATCAGTTGTATAACCCCAGAGTGTGTATGCCAGCATATGGCATTGTTTTGATAGGTGGGGTGATTTTAAGTTTGCAAGAAATTACGAGGTTGTGAAGCCAAAATTTGATTTCAGCATATGTGCCATTTTAAAGGCAGCCTATATTCAAGGGCAATTAAAGGGTCATTTTGCATTTGGGGAAAGGAACAGGGTTTGAGGTTGGTGAGAAAACTGAGGTTAAGTGTCTGAAATCGGGGTGATAACATTTGTTTTCCCCACCAAGCTATATATCTTAGGAAAATTGTCCCTGAACTTGGCTGCATCCTGAACTGAACACCAGCTGCTACCATCACCTGATTTGACCGTTATCACACCATTAAATGGGCATAATCAGTCATAATCACTCCCACAGCCGGGTTAGTAGGTTCCTACTGCATCTTCTGGTAGGTCAGACAGCTGTTATCATCTATTCTAATTGTCAGTCTGTCTTAACCAGTCAAAAGGGACCCTGGAGCCAGAAACACTGTGACTGAGGCCACTGCAAGCAGAAGCAGGTGGCTGAGGTGGTGGTTGGGTCAGTCACACAGACCTTCTCTCTGGAGACCTGAGGCTGAGTCCCGTGTCAAGCAAGCACTGTGTTCATTTTTAGCTATCTAACATTAACTAGTGATGCTAGCTAGTGAGTGAACATTATGTTACGTTTCTTAACCTTAACCATGTCATTTTCCCTAACCTTAACCATGTCATTATCTTAACCTTAACCAAGTAGCTAACATTAGCCAAAAGCTAATGTTTGAGTGGTCAAGAGTAATTGGTGCTATGAAAAGATGATAACCTGCTGCAAACTACTGCACCAGCAAATGTATGCATAAACGTTAACAATATGGTCAGTATTATTGTATTTCATTACTTATTAGTACTAAATATCAGTCCAACTCAAAAAGTATCTCAGATTACAAAATACACTTTCTATAAGTGCTGAGATTTCTGGCATTCAAACAATTGGCTTGTGCTCTCTGTTTTGTCCCACACTATTTAGGTCAGCTGAGATGCATTGTTAGGCACAGCGCCAAATAGTTTTGAGCGGCTTACTGATTTCATAAAACAGGGTATCATGTTATTAAAAAAGGTAAGAAAAATGATGTTTCATCCAGGGAAAGTCAATCAAGGACACTTTTCAGGGGCTCTTTTTTAGCCACACCCAGATTTATATCTATATATTTTCAAACACTCACACTTTGGAGCTGCCCAGTTCAACCTCAGTTTTCAGCTGTTGCCAAATGACAGCCCATTCTCATTCCTGGGTTGTCAAATACCGCAGCTTGGGCATGCTCCTTTTGCATCTGATACAGACGCCAAAAGCACCCTTCAGCATCTGGTACCGACAAAGTCTGCCCAGGGAGGCAGACGGGATGGATAGCGGTCATGTAAGCCACAGGACCTTCATGCATGACACACGAGTTTGAGACCTTTCGTGTGTGTGTAACTGAGACTCTATCCAGTTTCTGTTTTTATTTCCTAAACCTAACCTTTCTCAAACCTTAACCCAGATATTTTGTTGTCTGTAACCTCATGACATTGACACGTGATAAAAGCAAGAAAGCCCAATACATCTCATCGTGGTGCTGAAGGGTGCCTTTGGTGTTGGTATCAGAAGCGAAAGGGGCTGACCAAGCTGCCGTATTTGACAACCTGGGAATGAGAACGTGGTGCGACTGAGTAACTCCACTGGAGATCAAATGCCTTGCTCAGGGACACCTCGACAGTAGTTGGTGTCAGAGTTGACAGCCTTTCTCCCCATTTCCTCACTCAAATTTTCCTTTTCCTTCATTTAAACTGGAGACATTGCATTTAATCTATTATGCAAACATAGGTGTATGGAAGCACATTGTTTATGCAATAGAAATGGAAATGTAATATGAAAAACAACAATGTAATTCTATATTTGAATTTTAATGATCGATTTGTATATGCAAATCTTGGCTCAAAATAATTACTGAAAATTTGAGGGAGGTGGTAAACAAATCATCTGAGCCCTGTCCCAGGAGAGAATTCCAGTTAATGCCATCAAGAGCAATCTTCCGCAAACCCACGGGATGAGACACAGATAAATCAATAAATTTGATAAATTATCCATTAGAATGTATTAGTACAGTGAATATAATCCATAGTGGCTTGCTCTGACTGAGAAACAGTTTGGCCCAACTTGGTGTGACAACACTGCACTACATAGTCCATTTGGTAGATGCCATTCTTTCCCTAAACTAATTGACATTTCATTTTATTTTTCCAGTTTGCATTGTCATTTGGATAAAACTAACCATAAACTGTTTAAAGGAATAGTCCAGTGTTTTGGGCAAAATACCCTTTTTACAAATTATCCAGCACTGAGACAAGATGTTCTATACCATTTTCACCTCTGTGGGTCCAGTGCGTCTGTTCCTATGGGTAGCATTTCGTGTTAGACTTAAAGTCCAATGTCCGTCAAAGTGAAAAAACAAACCTTACAGCAACTCTGTATGAACTTTTGTATGGTATTTAACATTAAATGTTAATAGTAGTATATGAAAGGCCAAATACAAATTACATTGTGGAATTTGAATTATAAGTTTGAGCCAAAATGTGCATATAACAGTGTCAAATTTAAATTTAAATTTAAATATAGGGTTACATTGTTAGTTTCTATTTTGTATGCTATGTGTTTCCATATGAATCTCCATAACTCACATATTTCACAACAGCTTTGAGAGTGACTCTGCCCGTTTAGAAGTGAGCACTGGAACTATCCATTTTATAGTGCTTTGTTCAGACCTAAGACTCCCAGCTTCATACTTCTCTATTTCTCCCCTAGGTGTACCAGCCAAGCGTAATGAGCTGTACTATGACTGCTGCAAGGAGCCCTACCCTGATGTGACGTTCACGGTCACCATGCGCCGCAGGACACTTTACTACGGACTCAACCTGCTTATCCCCTGCGTGCTTATCTCTGGTCTGGCCCTGCTGGTGTTTCTGCTGCCTGCAGACTCTGGGGAGAAGATCTCTCTGGGTATGGCACACACACACAGACACACAGACGCACACGCGCGCACACACACACAAAGAGGGAATAATAAAACATGATTACAGTCTACATGTAGACACAAATTTATCTCTCTTACCCTCCTTGGTATTCTCAGCCCAATAAGTCCCAATGCTATTGCTAACCCATTTATTTTTAATTGCTCTATGCTAATACTGACATTATGGTGGTGAATTAGCATTTGTGCTAGATTCCATTCATTACAAGATGAATAAAAGCCCTGGTATAAACAAGATAAGATAATCACCTTGACTTGAAAATGCCAGCTTGTTTCCAAATGCCACTGCGCGGGACATTGGTCAGTATGAATATAAAACACAGAGTATTCCCTTGAGGGGAGGTGACTTCAGAAAGGAGAGTGAATATTCAGAAAAAAAAATAACAAAAAAACAACAACTCCACAGCTGTTTTCATTGCAATTATTTGAAGCCGTGAGTTGCATTCATTTTGCATAATTTCATATCACATTGTGAGACATTTCCCCCTTTTTATCTGTCTTTCTGCTCCTTTGTCTGTCTATCTCTCTCTCCAGGCATAACAGTGCTTCTGTCTCTAACGGTTTTTATGTTACTGGTCGCAGAGATCATGCCTGCCACCTCAGACTCTGTTCCTCTCATAGGTAAGACGCAAGTCTGGTGTGTGTTGATTGCTCACTTGGGTGATTAGTTGACTGACAGCCTTCAGACACCTAAAACTGGGTTGAAAAGTCTTTGGAACGGGAAAAGCTTTTAAACATGAAGGGATTTTCTGCCAATCACTAATGATAGACAGGCATAAATATTAATGAATGATAAGTTGTTATATATATATATATAAATTTAACACTGTCAGTCAACTATGTATATCCATGGCTCTCTGGTCTGATTGCAAAGAATTAAATGCCATTATTTCACATGGCAATAAGGAATTGAGAACATCAAACCAGCGTATTGCATCGCAGTCTGGTTTCCATCAGGGAACAATGACTAGGTCCATGCTGCCCTGGGTGGAATGTGTTTGAGAAGAAAATGCTTAGGTTGATGGGTCAGTATGGAGGTTTTTTCTTATTACCCGCCAGTATTTTGTCAGATATACAGATAACCTGGAAAAAACGATGGGAGAAAAGAATCAATTACCCAGCAGATGGCTGGCCGTAGTGGTTTGGGGATCTCAAAGCGTCTTCCTGGCTGGCTGGCTCACTGAATGACTGACTGGGTAGATATGCACACCCCAGGCAGATAGCAATACCAGTATTTTCAGTTGTCAGATAAACTGACCTGTGCATTGTAGATGCACACAAACACACAATTCCCCAGTCTCCTAAGGGGCAAAGCAATCACAGCAAATACACCACATCACCTGTGACCACTGAGTGAATGTGTGTGTGCGTGCGTGCGTGCGCGCGCGCGCGTGTGTGTGTGTGTGTGTGTATGTGTGTTGTGGTGGGGAGGGACGGGATTGGTGAGGCAGGAGGTCCTCTGACAAAGATTATTCATGGTGTAAGAGTTTGCCCTTCGGCTGACCTGTTGAAATACCTGGACATTCTGTATTCGTTTCTGCCGTGAGAGAGAGAGAGAGACAGAGAGAGAGAGAGCAACAGGCAATGAAAAAGGGAGGGAGGTGGGACAGAGATGCAAGTCAGGATCATTTGGCAGCTCGCTGATGTAAAAACAAACCATTAGTGAGCTTGGCTTTATTAGAACAGACACATCAGCATATCACAGATGGATCAGCGCTGGCAGAGGAAAGGCAAAATTAAACGCTCTTCATGGAGTTCATGATGTCACTCATTCATCTTTAATCATACCCTCACATGTAAACATAAATTGAAATTTGACGACTATGTCAGTCAGCGCACAGGCTAATATCACTATTTTGACTTTGTTTGAACAAATAGAAGAAAGTGGTAGATGGGAGTTTCTCTTTTGGGTACAATCCGAGTGTGTGCGGGTGGTGCACGTGTGTGTGTTTTGATGTCTCTGTGGCTTTTTGTGCCTGCAAGTGTGTGTGTGTGTGTGTTTTAGTTGGTGTATAATCAGGAAGTAATATTTCGGCCACCGTTCTGCCTCCCCTTCTGGTATTATGACCTCAGGTTTGTTGACAGTATTGAACTCCCCAGTGATGAAGCAGCCGGCCGACTGACTGCTCTCTGCTGCTCATCACAACACAATTACCATTTACAGGGAATGCCACTCCCACCCTTCATTATTTCTATATTATATGTAGATAAATGGGTTTTTAGATGCAAAATCCATTAGCAAATTGTAGACTCTAGACTATGATTTCTAATGTAATTGACAACTACCGAGGTACACTGTGCTGTATGTATAATGATGATGTCTCTTGTCGTTTGCAGCCCAGTACTTTGCCAGCACCATGATGATCGTAGGCCTGTCTGTGGTGGTGACAGTCCTGGTTCTACAGTTCCACCACCACGACCCGCAGGGAGGGAAGATGCCTAAATGGGTAGGTTATGATCTCTGCTAGGTGGCAGCCTAGAGGGGATCATGCGTTTAGTTGTGTGTATATGTCTCAGTGTGTGTATGTATCTGTCCACAGCTACTCTCGCATTCTCCTGGATCTATCAGCCAAATATTTTTTGGTGCGTACTTATGATTGTTTGATCAAGGCCGTCTCATGGTTGTGGTGATTCAAAACATGTGAAAACCTGTTTTATACCACAACTGAGTGCTAACTCCTCACTCCTCTTAACCAGTGAGTAGGGGACTCAAGTGATCAACAGCTGCTTGGGTCAGGATTTTTTTTTTCTTTTCATGTCTTTCCACAAGGGACAACCAATCATGTCTCACTGCCACCGATTCATATGCAGTTACAATCATGTCTTCTTGCCAGAGATTGAAAAGTTAACACATGTGCCAGGGCATGTTAGATGATGGAATCATGTTGTTGATATTTTCACTTTCGAACTGACATTTTACATCGCTGGTCTTTTGTAATTGTTCCTGTCCAGATTTCCACACAAGGTAAGACAAAAGTGGCTTGTATTCAAACAAACGCTACAGGATTGTGTTGCAGCATTGCACAACATTCAGCAATGGCAGGCAGCTGCTGAAAAGCCTCTGTCAGTTAATGTATCACTTATGATAATGTGATAACATAAACTGCATATTGTCTCGTCTTCATGCCGCTCCTCTCATGCAGACGCACCTGGCAGAGATCTGCACTCTGCTGAGCACACCCTTCTAGTTGCTTTCTAAAACCAATTACTAATTCACTCTGCAGCCTTTAAACTGCTTGAATCATAAAACAGTTTCATCTGCATAAAGCTGAATATGTTGCTACTGTTAAGGAAAGAAAGTGCAGAATATTAAGAGTGAGCACATGGCTGCTTTTACTATTTCAAAAAAAAGTGGCTTTGTTCAACAACATTGCTCTCCTCAAATAACAGTATATCTAACACTGTAGATACAAATCCAATCTAGTTTTTTAATACTAAAATTTAATTAGATCAAGTATCACAGCAGCTATAAAACCCTGGTGGAGTAGAGGCAGCCAAGCCCCTCTCTTGCAGTACAACCTCAACACACAGTTTAGACTGTCTGCTGCACTGCTGGTAGACAAGTTGTTAAGACTGTGAATGATGCATTATGTCGTGTTTGTGTTGAGTGTCAAGTCAAAAATTCTTGTGGTTCTTTTGTGCCACAGCCTAATGTATGTAAGGATGCCATGGGGTATAGTGACAAAAAAGGGAACCTAATGTGTTGGGATTTCAACCCTCGCTTATCTGTTTTACATGATATTCTGTATTTGCTTCACTACACTCCTGTCTTATTGTACCGTAGTTCATTTTATTGAGTGTGGAAGGGGGTGGAGTCACTTTGGGACACCAATGTTACTGTTTGACCTATCTAAGGTGTCACATCTAGGCTAGGTGGCTCACAAGTGACGTTGCCTGGATAATCATCCCGTAAATTCATGAGGTGTAGTCTGATCCTCTGTGGTCACCATTTGTGGATTAGTACATCAATCTTTTCATAAATGAGTCTGGTTTGTGTGTGGATGCTTGTCCTGGATTATGGTACAAGGATTTATTACAGCGCGTCCTGTATTTTCGTCAATGTGGTGTACAATAAAACGGAGATGTCCTGGAACAGAATGAACTCTAGCTAGGTCTGTCTCTCTCTTACATCCAACCACACGCTCACACACACACACGCACACACACACACACACAAACACACTCCAGACAGGTTTACACATAGACTATCTCTGGCCCCATTAGGAGACCCCCATGCCATGCTGAAAGTGTATTTTTGCCTGGCGATCTGTCAGAACTGCCACAATGTTTCTGTCTGAGGTACTGTGTGTGTGTGTTAACAGTGATTGGGCCATCTAGTCTGTTTTGAAGGCTGTGACTCACTCCTAACTGACTCACAGTGAGTCATTAGGGAATTCTAGCTTGTTTCAAATGAGATAGTTGGAGCTCATTTCTCTCTGACAGCCTGCATTCTCTTTGTTATCTTGTCACCTCTCTCTTGTTGTATCTCTCCCCACATGTGCATCCTGATCTGATCTCTTTTTTTTTTTTTTATCTTGCCATCCCTCCTCCTGATCCCCTTTCCTATCTACATCTCCCTCTCTTGGCTCCCTTTTATCGCTTCTTCCAGGTCAGGGTCATCCTCCTCAACTGGTGCGCATGGTTCCTCCGCATGAAGAAGCCCGGAGAGGAAAACAAGACAGCCACGGGTAGCAGCAGCCCCCCGACCAACGCCTACAAGTATTCCCACCCACCCGCTCACCACACCAGCACCAGCAGCATTCAGATGAGCACCATACCAGGCCAGGCATCCACCCAGTCAACCACAACCAATGGGAACATGAACCTGTACTTTGGCTATCACACGATGGGCACAGACAACCCCGCTTTCCCGTCCAGCACCGATTCAGGCGTGGTGGTGCGCGGGGGCAGCCACACTAATGGTTCGTCCCAACACGACATCCACTCAGAGCAGGCGCGGACTTTTCTGCTGGAGCAGGCTCCGGACATCTCTAGGATCTTGGAGGAAGTGCAGTACATAGCCAGGCGCTTCCGGGAGCAGGACGAGGGCGAGGCGATCTGCAGCGAGTGGAAGTTTGCAGCGGCGGTGGTGGATCGGTTATGCCTGGTGGCGTTCTCTCTCTTCTCCATCATCTGCACCTTCACCATCCTCATGTCGGCTCCCAATTTCATTGAGGCCGTGTCCAAGGATTTCACATAAGGCTGCGGGCTCTTCCCTTTCTGAGAGAGAAAGCGAGAGGCCAAGCTAACACTAAAAATCCTAACACGATGAAAACTGTGCCACACAAGCCTCCCCACTATTACTCTGAAGCTGTACAATGTCCAGTTATTTTGAAATTGTCATTAGAAGGCACCTCATAACCAAACCTTTCCTTCTGTTTTGATATATTTGTCAGTATTACATGGTTGTATGGTGATGATGTGGCTTTTCCTTCTCAAGGTGGTTTCCTTAGCTGTAGTTGCTGATAACACCTTAAGTACAGCAAGCATGTACTCTGTAGGAGGTTGAGGCTTCATGTAGTAGTTAATGGTGCAGAAACTCACTAATGCACCTTTCACCCATATCTGTATACCACCGCTTGTGCTCCCTATCTCATCAGCATAGGCTCTTCACATTCCTTCCTTCCCCACTCCTCCTTTTGATAATGGCTTCTGTTTCTTTTCCAGGTATTCTTTCCTCCCTCTCATACAAGGGGTCTGCATGTCCTGAAGTCATCCTAAGATCTCTTAACTTAGCTGAATTCAAAGCCTCCATACCGCAACACTTACATAGAGCCAATAGAGTTAATATTTACTTTTTAAGCTGTTTGTGTGGTGACTTGGTCTTAAATTTCATTTTTCATTCAGTTAATATACAGACACCATGTGCTGTGCATCTAACACCTTTTTCAGCGTTTCCCCTCTTCCTCTTGTGTATCAGTCTTCATTTTTTTTACATTTAAATTACTGTATTTTACTCTGTAATCTGTTTTATCCTCACTATCCCTTACTCTGCTTTTCCCTCTTTCAAAACATTGTCCTCATTTCCCCCTCTCCTACTGGCCTTCACCTCATCCTTTTGTGCCACTAGCTTCCTCATTTCCCTCTTCAACAGCCCAGATCCTCCTTGTATATCCATAAATGTGAGCACGGAGAGTGTTACTGTTACCGGTAAAAGGAATACTTGACTGTGACATCAAAGACTTTTCATTTCTGGATAAGAGTTGAGAGTATTCCCCACACTGATACATTATTCCCAAGCCAGTTTAATAAGCTGCACAGCAATCCCAGGTCTCTCAACAGCTCTCTCTGCCATGATTCCTTGTACAAATGCAATATATTTAGTATGCTTAGCATATGATACACTTTGGCTGTTCGTAAATCAGTAACATTGATCAGAATACAACAGTGCTTATCCTTGGAGAGTTACATAATGTATCTGACTTGTGACTAGCTACAGTAAATAGAAATAGTATTGCTGTATTTTGTCAAAAATCCAAAATGAAGAAAGCAGAAAGGAAGTAAGTGAGAACTGAAAGGCAATGGGGATTCTTGTGCAAAAATATGTCATACATTCTGAAGTGACACCACCCCAGTGGAGGTGTGCTTGTCACTGATCTTTTGTTCTGGTGAGTGCTTTGTGTTGTGGCTTTGTAACAGTCAATGAGAGGCAAACATTTCCCTCTGTAATCTCCAGCAAAAAAAAGGATTTACGGGGTGCCCTTGAGTAACCAATGTGTTTTCAACCTTGTCCCCTCTCACCATTAACTCCACCCAAACTTCATCCCTGATCCTCTTACCCAGTGGTAGAAACATGACACGTGAATTCCCACTCTTACAAACGCAGCTGACCTCACAATCTTCTCTCGTCCATTTTGGTAAAAAATATTAAGATGAACCTAGGTGGTTTGAGAGAGGCAGATGAAACTCCACTCCGACACTGTGTGACTGCACTGCACCATCTGCGCAAATAGTCACTTAAACCACTGAAATGGCACCCATGCTGTTATGGTTGATCAATGGACCAAGTGCGTAAAAATGGCTGCTGCCTGGTGACTTCTCTTCAGATAGAGAGGAGGACATGAAGCAGATACCGGCTGTGTGATACACACTGCGCTGTGGGAAGGACCCGGCTTCTTTAGGCACCTTGTTACTTCATTTATGAGCCACTTTTGAATATTTTGGCAAGGTTTGATTATCTTGAACATTCCAAGACTAATCTGTGGTGTTATATTTGTTAACGGTTTAAACATTGTGAACAGCATTTTAGGTAATAGAGATGCTATTTGCTATTATGCTAATACCAATCAATTTGTCACAGCAAATTGTATTTGTGGATAGGGCACAGATGTCACAGCTGGCAAATGAAGGCTGCATATTGTTGGACTGAGCGAACCAGCAAGGGCGTTTCAAGGATGGAAAGAGAGAGAAAGACAGATAGGTGTTTTTTTTTAACTCATGCTGGGACTGCCACTCTGTCAAAGTTCATCTGGACAAAGAATGACAAGCTTGGATACGGCTGCAAACGAGCTTGGTTATTTGTCCAGAAATGATGCAAAACCTTGATCCAGCTGGGAGGACATAAACATGGATCTTTAATGACTCAGACGAGACGCAACATGAGAAGTCTTCAGAAGTCTTCTACAAGACACTTGGACTGACAACCAATGGCAGCCAATTATGTAGATATATTGTGAGATAACCCGACCCATTTTTTCTGTGTTATGGGCTCATGTTGATGAATATTCAGCATATTTTAGTTTGTCCTGTAAACAGCATTTACCTTGATGCTCAGTGTCCAAAATCTATCAAGAATGATGAAAGTTCTCATTGATACAGCGCAATTAAAACATGGAAAGAGGAACAGATTCAGGGAACAAGATCTCGTGCAATCAGAAACTGAACGCTAAGTTGAAGTAATCACAATTTGTAAATAAACACGATTTCATTTTTATTCCATCGTACCTAAGTAATGGGTTCAAATAGCACTGTGTTGTAATTGCCTTGACTGTTAAAAAGTAAGAGATGAAGAAAAGAGCAGTTAAGGAAAGTGAACGTTGCTACAGTTGAAGTGTGATGGTTTGACTGGTTGCCGTGGCCGTGCTAGCACAGAGGTGGGCTACATTTTATCACCAGTGTTGTTATTTTATTGGTCAACTTGGGTGTCTTTCTTGTGTTCTGTGCCTCTCTGCTCAGTATAAGTTATTCTCCTTTTAAGTATGTACATAAATGCCTATGTACATGATTATTTTGAGGAAAATAAAGGAGAAATGTGTCAATTGCAGGAGCGTCTGGCTTGCCAAGCAATTTCACTGAATAATATACTTTGCTGAAAAAGAATGCTTTTTTGCCTCGCTGAACTATGTGGTTGGACCTCCTCGGTTGTCTTTGTGAGGACTAACTGTGACTGGGTAATGCAGTGCTGCTGATGTTGATTGAACTGGGCAGACAGCATAAAGACAGCTTGTCCTTCCTTCTGCCTGTCTAAGTCATAGTACATAATAGCCTTAATATTTATAATTCACAGAAAAATAAAATATGTGGAATAACACAGAATGACAGATTTTGCATATGGTCTCAAAATCAGCAGCAATGAGAATGTGAATCCTGTGTCGTGTATGTGATGTGTGTGTGGGTGGGCTAATTAGCTTGCAGATTAGAGTAGTTGTGATGGAGACGTCACCATCTGGGCCCGGCTCCAGCTGATTCATGGAACCAGGCTCTACTCGATTGATCAGTGGTACTCCAGCTGACTAACAAGGACCATGTCTCTAGCCTATTTATTGAAGAGGATGAACAGACTTATTTTTTGATGAAGAAAGGCAACTACTCATGAGATGCTTGCAAAGCCAAAGACTGGATTACATTCATCCAGGGGTTCCCTGTCATCCAAAGAATACTTCTTCATGCATCAAGTCTTCTTCTCTCAGCAGGGTCTGGGTATGTATGTATCTGTCTGCATGTCACATTTTTATTAATCTGCTCCTCAGCTGTAAGTGGTTGTGTGTTTCCAAGAAAGCCAGTAGCCATGTGCCCAGATACAGCAGCTGAGTAAAGGTTTATGAATATAACTCACACTAGTTCTGAACTACAATCCACTGCAATAAACTCCTCAGCAATTACTCTCAGTTAGGATTCCAGAGCTGATAGACTGACAGAGCTGAGAAATTGTAGGTAAAAGCAAGTCGATGGCCAGCCAGGCACAGCAACAATCCTCATCATCCTCATTTCCCGGCAGAGATGAATGACTGAGATAGACTGAATCGTGAATGAGAGGGGAATCTCTTTAACGCCTGTAATACTGGTCAGGACTTTTGGCAGCTTACACCAACACACACTGAATGGTGCTCAGCACATGTTGAAATTGGTCTCAGGCTTCACTACACCCAGACAGACAGCTGTTGGCGAGTGGAATTGCACCAAACTGTATCATACCACGCATGCACACAAAGACGTAGGACACACATACATACATACACATGCACAACTTCCATTTGACAGGCACGCACACATGCACACAAAACTTCCATATCCCAGCCGCAGGCCAACATGACAGAGACCGTGTCCCTACTCCACCCCTCCCTGTAGACGGTCCCATTGGTGTTTTCCCTTTCTAGTTATGAGATGGAACAGACCACCTGGGGTGTGGGTGTTTTATGTAATCGTGGTGAATAATGTTTGCTCTGTTTGGTGGCACTCTTGGTGCCAGGTCAGCTGGAACAGAGCTTATTGGAGTGGAGTTACTGTAATGTAAAGACCACACACCTGCCCCTCCACTCAGACCCATAAGGCCATCCGTTTTCTAGAACGAGTACTTGCATGCACACACATACCCTCCTGGTGTTCAGCTGGGGACCCTGCATTAGCCTTGCTGTTTTTCTTACTGCATCTGACCTGACTGATGTTAGGTCCACATGGCCACAACCTGCCAGAGAGACTTATTTCAAACATATTAATTTTGTACTGTACTTGAGATTTGACTGGCTCAGCCTCAGGGACAGCAGTTTATTTACATAGCTCCCCAGCAACATAATTTCACACAGTAGCACCGTCAACATATGAACCATAATGTCTAGGTCAGGCCCTAGCTGCTTCTCTCAGTATCTAAGATTATATTTGAGCATTTGTTCATAATTGAGGAAATAATAGTTTGACAATTCAGGCTAGTTTCATTCCAAAAGTATAACACATCAGACATTCATCCATTTTCTATACCTGCTGATCAGGGTCACAGGACAGGAGCCTATCCCAGTATCCCAGCATGCAATGGTTGGAAAGCAGGAAAACATCCTGACAGATTGCCAGTCCATCACAAGGCTAAGTGTGAAACCTCCTGAGACGGAAACTAACAATTACTGTGGCTACTACTGACATTTACTCAACTACTGTACTTGAATACAGTATTGAGTTTTTCCATTTTGTGCAACCTGATACTTTTACACCACTATGTTTTAGATGGAATACTAGATACTTGAGTGTATTTTACAAATACTTGAACTAATACTTGTATGCCAATACCAGGTAAAACTGTAAATGCAGGACTTAGAGTTTTTTCTTAAATGAAGCACAGGAGTTCATTTTCCACCACTGTAACCACCACTGTGACCTAGAAAGTGATATGTCATAAAGCCACATTTTCCATTCATCTCTGGTTGAAACTAATGTCCATCTCACTGTTGTGAACACCATTACCCAAACCAATCATCTCTCCAGTCAGAGCACAAGGCCATATTATCAACTTTTCTGTCCTCAGATTGCTCCACTCTGCCTTTCTTTGAAAATTCTAGCCATAGTCTATACAACTTTAATACTTCAACTCACTCATCTCTCACTCTCACATATTCTGGGAACTGCCATCCAATTGTTCAAACGTCAAACATCCATCTATTCAGTCTTGGTCACAGAACCATTTCTGTTAACCGTTTTATACTCCAATATCACACAGGCTTTTATTCAACTGTTGACAAATTTTCTCTCTCCACCTATTCTCTTCTCGCATGTGGGAAAAAAGTAACTTCTGTTTTCCTTTGGGCCCAGCTGTTTCAAACCTCGACCATGTCCTCTTCCCCCTGACTTAATCCATGTCAATGAAGGTGTGTGTGTGGGTTGATAGAACATTGTTAATCTGGTTTCAGAGTGACTGGAGCATATAATCCCATTTCCTTCTTTGAGCCCCCCTCCCCTCTCTCTTCATTACAGATCCTATTCAAATAACAGCACATTCACAGTTATCCATGATGTACAATCTTAGCTTGTAAACGGATTGATTTGGAAAGGAGGTTAAAAAAGGGGGTTAGGGGGTCAGTGGATGCTGCCGTTGCTGATAACAAATAAACTGTAGACATTCCAGAGATGTGAAACGAGTCCTTTAGCACAGTGACACCCGTTCTCATCCTTGTTCAGGTGCCAGGGGAAACAATGAGGTCAAAGCTTTAAAAAGCTGGTGTTCACAAATAAATTCATTTTTGTGTGTAATGGCAGAGTGCAGTGTGAGGGTGTTTATAAGATGCAGCTGCATCTAATGCAGCAGACAGCCCATCAGGTTAAAGTAGTTTATCTTTTCACTCATACAACCCAAATTTAATCTGTCTGGAAGTGTTTCACCCCAGACTGGACATGAACTGATGAAGTGTATGTACAAGCCCCAACAAAGTGAGACAACTCATCACCATTTACAGCTTTAGGGAAGCCTTTGCATGACACACACCGCTCCAAAATCTGTCTCTTGGTACAGCTCCCAAAACAGCACAGA
>OMLB01050030.1:11042-24295 GCA_900302555.1 Myripristis jacobus
TATATATATATATATATATATATATATATATATATATATATAGACTCACATACTACAATGTATATGTTCTCCATGACCCAGATACATTGTTGGTGATTTGATGGTAATGTGAGGGTGGGACAAAGCAAATGCGTCACAGTCTGCAACAGTGAGAGACACACATAAATGTGTGCGCAGATACACACACGCGCGCGCACACACACACGGATAGATATACACATATACATTTTTACTGCAAAAAGATGGCAATTGTAGCAAGTGTCTATACAACAGTATTGCTTGGAATTAGCCTCTTTATTGCTGCTCTGACCTACATCACCTACCGACTGCTTAGTAAACACCTGCACAAATGGTTTGAAATGAAGCCTATTCCAGAGCTTGGAGGAACATTCCCTATCATTGGAAATGCACTGCAATTCAAAGCCAATTCCGGAGGTAAGAATGCAGAGGAGTGGGTATTAGAATGGAGAGGAATGTAAAAAGATACTATAACAAATATGCAGTTGGCACAGGGTGATTGTGGCATGAATCAGCAAGCTGCTAGACTGCATAAGCCCAGGCTTGTTAATGAGACTTTTGTCAATGCACAGTTGTATATAATGGGGCACAATACAATTTTTTTTTTACTTAACTACGTTAACTACCACTACGTTTTTGTTTGTTTGTTTGTTTGTTTTGTTTTGTTTTTCAGATTTCTTTTGTCAAATTGTTGGTTATACAAATGAATTCCGGGACAAACCCCTGCTGAAAATGTGGATTGGACCAGTCCCATTTGTGATTCTGTTCCATGCTGAAACTATTGAGGTATACCTACTTATAGAGTATTATACATACTCTATACATTTGTTATTTATGTTTATTAGTTTTATTTATGTACCTTCAGCCTGCTTTAATAACTGCAAATGCAACACAATGATAGTCAGAGTGTGTACACACACAACCATCAATACTTCTGTAAAGATTATGAAATAACCTGCACAATTTCTATACAATAAATTGCATTATATTAGTTTTGTACTGTAGTGTACATAATTACTGTGTATTGCATGTTTGTTGACTGAACCAAATGCCTTTTGTAGACTGTTCTGAACAATCCAGTTCATATGGACAAATCCTATGCATACACGTTCCTCCACCCTTGGCTTGGAACTGGTCTGCTAACAAGGTAAGTACCACCCAAAAAATGATTTGTCCTCTACTCCTTCTACCTAAGGGTGACAAATTCTTTCAAAATCATGAGCAGAACACAGAAGAGCAAAACTGGAAGAAGAAGAGAACGAAAAACATAATACATAATACATTCCTTGCATACACACTTGACAATGATATAGGTCTGTATTTAGTATAAACTGTCAGTCTGTCGCCATTGGTATATTGTAGTCATCTACGATGGTGAAAGAATTTATTTATGAGTTTGTGCACCAACTGCTGAAATTGTAAAAAGCGGTGTCTTTTAATTTTTTAAACAGCAAATTAATTTAATGATGAAGTCTCGTACAAATGCTCACATATGGGAATCCCCTCACCTCATCTGTCTATGACCAGCTCCATGTTGTCCATACTGTAAGTGGAAATGAACCAAAGCGTAGTGCAAAATGGCTGGGACTTAGCCTAAAAAATGCCAGTAAATGCTGTATCAGCAGCTTCTAACCAAGAGCCACTGCCAAACCCAGTCAGCCCTGCATGAGCTCTGCAGGCACATGCACTCTGGGATCCATGTATAATTGGTCTGACCTGTATTCCCAGTGCTGTTGTTGTACAGTACATCCTTTCCATTATTAGCTGGCACCCTAATTTAGGGAAGTGACTGTAATACTACTACTTTTACTGTTATGCAAACTAGCTATATTATTATTTCTTATCACTCACAGTGCACAAGTTGTGTACTTACATCAGGATCAAAATAAACTGATATAGTGATCAGTGTAGTCACCTGTTTTGTGCCCTACATTATCCTCTTGCACCAAATGCTAGGCCCTGTTGAACCTGTAGCATGTCTGCCAGTGTATACTATATGTTAATATCTGAGTTGTTATTATGATAATATAAGATATACAACATACAATCCTGAGCATATGTAGTGCTTGGTGATTTGTGAGTGTGATTCCAGCCCGTTCCTGATAGTTGCTGTATCTCTGATGAGCTATTTGGTACAGGCCACAATATAATGAGTGCCCCAGTCAATTTGCTGTGTCTACCCTCATATACCGTGGTCACCTTCCTGCCTGTCATCCTGATCCTCTCTGACCTTCCTCTTTCGATCAGCACTGGGCATAAGTGGCGTCAGCGGAGGAAGATGCTGACTCCCACCTTTCACTTCTCTATCCTGACGGATTTCCTGGAGGTGATGAATGAGCAGGCAGAGGTCCTGGTGGAGAAGCTGGAGAAGGAAGCAGGGAAAGGCCCCTTCAACTGTTTCAGTCACATCACCCTGTGTGCCCTGGACATCATCTGTGGTGAGTATGTATATATGTGTATGGAGTACTTGTTACCTCTATTTGCAGACACATTAGTTTTGTAAAGGCACATGGCACAAGGCACAGCCACTTGCTGGTGAAGTGACATTTTGGTGAAGAGCAGTTCTCCACACTGTGCACTGTGGAGGGAGGAGAGGTGCAGTTGTGGGTGTGCAATGTTGCTGCCACAGATGACTGCAATTTGTGCCCAACAACACTCACCTGCTTGGACCAGGTCAACAGTGCAGCACACTCACATTTTTCCATTCACGTTTTATTTTTGTCACCTCAGTTGGTCGTGTCAACCCGGACTACTGACTGGCAACAACATGCCGTTAACGGTGATACCAAAGGAAAGAGCATCAGTTTTGTTGACATGTCATGTTGAAATTTACAGGGTGGAAATTGCAGAACGGAATTGC
Source organism: Myripristis jacobus (assembly GCA_900302555.1). NCBI lineage: Eukaryota > Metazoa > Chordata > Actinopteri > Holocentriformes > Holocentridae > Myripristis > Myripristis jacobus. The sequence continues at coordinate 13,921 of OMLB01050030.1, forward strand.
AGCAGAACTGTGTTGATGTATGCATGGAAATGTATTACTGTAAATGCTAAATTAAACTTGCTATAATGCACCATTTGCAAATATTTTGGTCAATTTCAAGACATATTTGACTATGCTGTGAATTTTCAAAATTCACAAAATCAAAAGGGACATTTCTGAAGCTTTTTGTAATCTGAGTTGATCACTGCAGGTGAGTGGCACGTTTCTCTCATTTCACTAAAGGTAGCGGTGAGGTTATGCCATGTACAACTACAAATGATTGTTATCAACATCTTAGTATGTCCTGTGTTGAAAAATACCAAACATATCCTGTAAGAAAATGACATGTAACAATTAAACAAAGTCATTTAAATGTCTATGTTTTAAGCCTCATTAACACATCAGGCAATCTATCTCTTATCAAAAACTGTGTGTAAGCTTACTATCTAACAGCATCAGCTAGATGTGTCATCATCGTAACTTGAAATGGTACATAGCAGAGTACAGTATATACATAGTTATGCACCTGAAAAACCAACTTTAGTTCCCCAAAACTTTCTGCTATGCATTCTCTTGGGATTGTGCATGCAGCCTCGTCCTTGACCAGTGAGAGACTGGCTGGTGGATGACCCCTGCTGTTGCCACAGTTTCTCGGTAGTTCACAACTAATTTATGTTTTGCTCTCCTTCTGATATCATTGAACCGTTTCCAGTGTTGGGCAAGGGTTCTTTTGGAATCAGTGATTAAACGTGTTATCTCCTCCTTGACAATTTTACACCATCAGCCCTCAGTGCCCTATTTACAGTGCCATAAATACGTTTTTGGCAATTCTGAACGTCCTGCACAAGGACATCTGTTTCTTCTTGGGGGAAATTTTTAACTTGAATGAATGCGGACCGCTCCCTGAAGTTTCAATTATTGTATGACATATTACTGTGTGTGTTGGGAGGAATGACAGGATAGTTGATTGGTTACATGTAATACAGCACCTACCACACCCACTGATAATAAATTGATCTCAAACCCACCCTTTTCCAAAAAGCACAATGTTTAACCAAAATTTATGCTGTGTGCTTTGATTCATGAAATTAGGATGCATAGGATATACTGTCTGGAATCATTCCCACCATGGTGTTTCACATAACACCCTTTGAATTGTGTTACTCTCTTTTTTTTTCAGAAACGGCCATGGGAAAGAAAATTTATGCCCAAAGTAATTATGATTCAGAGTATGTTCGGAGTGTGTACAAGTGAGTTCTTTTTTTTTTTTCATCTTTTAATTAAAATTTAATACCACATTTATGCACATACACCAAAGACAATCATGATGGATAACATATTTGTTTGTCTCTGTTCCCCTTAGAATGAGTGACATTATCACTCGCAGACAGAGGATGCCCTGGTTTTGGCCTGACTTTATGTACTACTGCTTTGGTGAGGGCCGGGAGCACAACAAGAGGCTCAAAATCCTCCATTCCTTCACATCCAACGTGAGTGACAGAGAGCTGAGTACGCAGAGGTTTAAAAAGCACTGTGAAATACAGATACACTGGCTGCTTACACATTATATTTATCTCATCAGTGTATGATAAATAAGTGTTCTCTTACCAGTTACTGTGACACTGGCACAGTAACTCAGTCAGTCCTCTTGATTCCTGACGGTCTCTGTCTCTCTGGGAATAAGGTTTGTTTGTCTCCCCAGGTTTGAGCTCAAGTTAAGCTTGCCTTGATACACACACACACACACACACACACACACACACACACACACACACACACACACACACACACACACACACACACCTTGCCTGCACTTGCTCAGAACATCAGACACCCAGAGACGATTTCCTTTCTTTTTAAATCGGCCATTTCACTCTATTCAGTGCAAGTCACTCAACACTGTAAAAACACCTAGAATAAGAGGGAATGTGATATCTATTAGCAGAGTTGGTCCTGGACCTACAAGGGATTTACAAAATCCAAGGCCTCTTCAGGGTATGACCCCACACCATGATGACTCACTTGGCTCTTCAAAGTATTGCCAAATATAATTTAACGGATCACTTACTGGTGTGTGTTGGCCAAAGAGGAATATCTGTGGGTGTCTCAGAAAAACAGTTTGCTGTTGGTAGAGGTTCGCAAGCTCCTAGAGTCCTCCACGTCTGGAACCGGTTTCCTTGTGGGCTGGCAGCACTCAGGTTAGAGCTTCCCTCCTCATCGCTGGATTGTCATGGAATTCTTCAATAACAGTTTAAGTCTTTCTTTGCACTTTGCTATTGCAATATGGAAAAAGCAACACACAATCAATCTCACAGTTGCTAGTGTAGGCTAATTCAAAGAGTCATAACATATCTGGCTTGGTTAAATTCTCACTGGTTACAACTGTTGCCGAGCAGAAAAATAAGACCTTCCTGTCTCCTTATTAGGCCATTAGATACAAAGTGGTGAGTGTAATGGGTTAAAAAGAAAACTTCAACCCTATCCCTGATGCAAGGACCTCAGTTTGCTAAACACAGCGGTCTCGCCACAGCCAGAGACAAAACAAAGTATAGCGAGGACACTGTAGCCTGGGACTGTCTCTGTTTTCAGCACACCAGCTAAACACTGGCAGAAGCTCTCATAACAAAATTTGAACATACTGTAAAATATGATTCCATGATTATGGAATAAAAAGTGGTGACATGATTTCAGTGATTAACATAAGCAGACTGTATGATTGTTAAAGGAATACACAAAGTTCTTTAAGCACATACATAAAGTACATAATTTACTTCACATGAACTATTTTGCCTAAATCTAAATTCAGTCTCCGTAACAAATAGCAGTGAGATGGAGAACAAGCAAAAGAGGCTGCCTAAGGACAAAGCTCCACTTTAACTTTCTTCGCAGGTGATATATGAAAGAGCAGATTACATTTCCTACATTGAATCAGACAGCGAATCTGACCAGGGCATGTGGAAGAGACGAGCTTTCCTGGACATGCTCTTGAAGACGACAGATGAGGACGGCAACAAGCTGACCCACCAGGACATCCAGGAGGAAGTGGACACCTTCATGTTTAGAGTTAGTAGTGAAATTCACCCACAACTTATCACCCGTTCAACTGTGTGTGTGCAAATGTGTTTGTGCATGAATGAATGACACTATACCATCTTAAATTGTGTGTGTGTGTGTGTGCATGCGTTTTCATTTTGCATTTTTTGGCAGGGTCACGACACCACAGCAGCCGCCATAAACTGGACCATACATCTGCTGGGCTCCCACCCTGAGGTTCAGAGGAAAGTTCAACAAGAGCTTCAGGAGATTTTTGGTAATGGCAACATGCCCGCTCCCCCTGTCAGCGCCCACCTTCTCACTTTCATGACATCATTTATTTTCCTGACCGGAGGCCTTTTGACTCATCTTTGTTGAGATTCATTTGATCTTCACAAGTCAAAAGGGAGCTCATACATGGGATAATAGCCCAGAAAATCCTTGCCAAAATGTATGGAGAATAATTGAATTATTTTCAGCTCGGTGTGCACTTAACTTGGCCTCCACTGCATTTCTCTATGACGTAAGCTAGATGGCCTTCTAGCAATAACACATGCAAGTTTGCCCCAGTTCAAATTGCAATGGAAAGGGCAATCTAAACCTGTCCTCAAGCATATAAACATTCATTTTGTCCAGAATATTAATGTGATACTTCTTTCCTCCATGCAAAACGCTAGTAACAAGTTCAGTGGTGCATACATTACCTTATCACAGTTTGAGGTGTTTTTTATTTATCCAGTTAATGAAGCACACTTGCTGAGTGTGTAGCTGGAACAATTCAGTGTGTATAGCTCTTATCTAGACAGAAGGAAGCTGGTTAATGTCCGGGGATATGGATTGCACTGCATAAAGTGCCACAGTAGGAAACTGGAGCACAGACCAAACAGGAGGATTCCTTGTTCTGCTCTTCCATCTGTCTCTTGTGCTATAAGGTACGTCTGAGCGGCCCATTAACACCGAGGACCTGAAGAAGCTCAAATACCTGGAGTGTGTAATCAAAGAGTCCCTGCGACTGTTTCCCTCTGTGCCTTTCTTTGCCCGGAGGATCTGTGAAGACTGCCACATCAGTGAGTTATGCGAGTGACACATTGATTTTTTTTTTAATGCAAACCTCAATTAGTGATGTAATCAAAAGCAACTGTGTATTAAAACGGTACCCAGTGTTGTTTGTGACCACTGGTGGCACTGTAGTGCACACTAAGGAACCTGTTTAACAAGCACTCCGATTTTCAGATTTTCATTTATTTTCTCTAGACCACACATCTGAAAACAAAACAACAGTACGGTTGTAAATGACTATACCTTTAACACTAATTCATTGAAACGACATTACTCAAAAAAGCACCGAGTTTACATACTGCTCTTGGTTTATCTGTCTGTAATAGTGATATGAGTTAGATGAATTGTTTACAAAGTATTTTTGCACCTACTTCTTTCTATTCTCTGTAATGCTTGTGTTTTTACCTTCAAACAAAACATGGTACTCATCCTGCATTCACATAAATTCACAGGAAAATCACATGATGGCATTCTCTGGAGCTCATAATGCCACTTGTGCCAAAATTGATCTTTTAACCCCTGCTCAACTGCTAGCTTCGGCCATTTGATATAATGGCACCTCTGATCCAACCAAAGGCAGAAGAAACCACATTTATCCAGTATTTGCTGAATAAATGTCATCCATGGCGATACATATGTTCCAGAGATATACAAACTGAATAAACAATTATAGATTACCTGGCTCAGCTTAGTTTTCTTCCCATTCAGCAAACTCCCCCAATAACCAATAACTGAATAATTTGAAAACCAATGCATAGTAGGTATCTTCCTAAATCCCCATATATCGTAATACTACAAGTTATCCTTTTAACTTTCATTGTATGCTTCCAAAATGCCATGAGCACGAGGTGACATATTACACATACCCATTTAAGCAAGGCAACTTCCAGAATATTCCAAAATAAGGTTTTACAAATGTCCACTGAGGCAGGAAGTGCGTTCAACATGTTTATTAGGCCTCAGTGTTTTCTGGTGTGAATTTTTGAATGTACATAAAACCAAGACAAACTACATTGAGTTTCTTAAGTCATGCTTGTTTCATTATTTTTGCATGTATTTGTGTATTGCATCTAAATGAGGACCATTTTTACAACTAAACTGCAGTTGTATAATTATGTAGGTGGGTTCAAGGTGCCCAGAGGTGCCAATGCCATCATAATACCTTACGCTCTGCACCGTGATGCACGCTACTTCCCGAACCCCGAGGAGTTCCAGCCAGACCGCTTTCTGCCCGAGAATTCAGCAGGGAGGCATCCGTATGCTTACATTCCCTTCTCTGCTGGACTTCGCAACTGTATTGGTAATTACAAGAGTTCATTGGATCTGTCTTGTTTTAGGTGCAGAATGTCTTAAATCGAATCTTTTACTTAATCTTTTGGTTGTGCGTGTGTGTCTTTATGAGTGGTGTGTATCAATAACAATGTAGTTTTTGAAATTCCCCTCTCCCTTTGTAATGCTCCCCAGGTCAGCGCTTTGCAATAATGGAAGAAAAAGTGATTTTGGCCTCCATTCTGCGCTACTTTGACATCGAAGCTTGTCAGAAACGTGAAGACCTGCGGCCACACGGGGAGCTCATCCTGCGACCAGAGAAGGGCATCTGGATCAAACTGGAACGGAGAAAGACCCAGGCTGTATCACACTAGTGCCTGCACTCTCTCTGTTGTTCTAAAGCCTTTCACTATTGTCAAATTAAAAGAACAGTGTGCAGGATTTTAAATGAGTCAAAGACAGAAATGGGATATAATATTCATAAACATGCTTTTCAGTAGTGTATAAGTGAATGAATGAAGAATCGTAGGGTTTTCATAAAGTTAGAATTAGATTAGAAGTCTTTTAATATACATAGGAGTAGGTCGCAGTTTTATGTTTGCTTCCATCTTGCTGTGCCAGTTTTTACAGAGGCTCAAACAGGGCAAACCGACCCAAAGTACACTTTGTGACAAACATGTTTTTCTCTTGCGAGTGCTTGACGTAAGTGTGTCGCACTAATGTGCTGGTTGGTGGCAAATTGCTGAAATTTTTACCAAAAGATGAAGACTAGCATTTTTTTTGCTTAAGGTTGTGTTTATGAAGGATCATACCTATACTGCAGCAAGAGCAAGTGAGCAAGTTTTTTCAGCACCCATTTACTCTCATTTGTTTTTGTTTTTTTTCCTTCCCTTCAAAAACAGTTGCAAGCATAGAAGACAGAATGGTATTGAAAATAATTTGCGCCATGCTTAAAAATGTTCTCTCTTATGTTTGTAGAAAGATAGAGATAGGGCATATTGTGATGAATTAACAACAAGTAGCTGCATTACTATTAAGCAAATGTGTAGCCATTCATTTCCAACTTTGCAAAACACATGAAATCAGTTTTAAACAGATGAGCTGGTAATGGAATATGCATCTCACTCAGACACTGTAACTCAGCTGGAACAAAGAAAACCTTTACTTTGTGGAAGATTTGCTGCCTTCACTCTTATCTCAGCCTTTACACCATGTTTGCATTTTTTTCACACTGCAAAAATAAGTCTAATGTTAAAGAGACAGAGCCCGAGGCTACAAGTTCACCTTGCATGACTCCATGCTGCATCTCCTAAAGTTCTGTCTACCTCCTTCTGTCCACTTTTTTGTCCACTTAGTGGTCATTGGTTTCTCTCCTTCTTGTTGATTTATTTTCATTTCATAATTATTTTTCTAAGTAGTGATTTTATGTACATGTTTTTTACATATGTACAAAATGTTTGCATTTAAAAAATATATACATGTGTGCCTGATTCTTGGAAAGCAAAAAGAGTAATCAATGGCGATTGACTTGTGGGAAACTAGTCGTTATTATTAAATATTGATTGTTATTAGATATTGCATCTCTATTTGCATTTCTGTCCCTTCATTTTTAAGAGTTGAGTTTATTTTTTTACTCTGCTAATCTAACCCAGGTCAAATGTGTCTTCAGTGAATGCACTCTTGAAAATCACTTGCATTCTTGACCTGGCATCAGTAACGTGGCTGGAGCTCATGGGAGCACATTCTGCCTTTTGATTTTAATAACGAGCCAAACCCTTTACTTACTGAATCACATTGAGGTCAAAAGGATCCATGGTAACAAAGTAGTAATAATAGCATGGAGCAGTCTCAAATGACCCCATCAATAACGTCATGGGATGATTTAGCTGGTCTGCCTGCAAGGGTCATTGCCTAACACCAAAATGACATGACTGATGATGAATTGTGTGCTCTTTTCCGATGCTATTGTTTGAATAATTGAGGATATCTCTAATCGATGGCTGGATGGAGTTGATGTGCCTGAGCTCCAAATGAAGCGAAGAGTTCATTTATCTGAGAATCTCACATAAATGGAATGGATGAAAGAGCTTCTGCTAAGACTGAGATCATGATTTTGCGAATTGAGCTCCATTACACATTATTAAAAGTTGTTTCTACAAATGTATACCAGTGTATACATGTAAATGTATAAATAGGCAGGCTATTATGTAATATATGTTGTGCTGCACTGTATATAGTTCAGCATGTGGATGGTGCCTTATCTGCCTTACTCTGTAGATACAGTGTTTCTCATTAATTTAATTAATGCAATTAACTTGAATGTACAATATTTTAATGTGCTGTATTACTTTATTTTTGACTGGCTAACTGTCGGTACTGAGGCCTAGAATTTTTTTTTTTTTTTTTTTTAGCATAAATGAAAAAGTTGAAAACGAGGTTGGCCGCACTTTGGCAAATTTAATGAAGGTCTCTCTGTTGCCTTAAGGTTTTTGTGATATGCCTTGCAGTTACAGTACACAATCATTTGTAATAACATTTTAGTTACTTACATCAAAGATGAAAAAAGCTCCAGCATTAGGAAATCTTCTGGTTTTGTTGTCTAAAATATAACCGTTCCACCAACAAGCAAGAATATTAATTCCCTGGGTAACAACTTGTCCTCACACAGAGTAATGCATTTAATTGCCACTTTGCATTTTTCAAACACTCAGGTTTAGCCGCCGGCACAGTTGGCAAAGGACAGGAGTGTCATTTTAACTGGCACTAGAAATAATCACATGGGGCTTTTCCAAGCCTGTGCAGCATTTCATCAAAATAAGGATATGAAACCACTAGAGAGGCCAGCGAGCCATATTGAGTATATTGACACAGATAGATGTTTGTCACTATCGTGTCACTTGAATACCTTAGCTTTTGACAGGAAAAAATACTGTTGGAATAAAACACACCACATATACAGTGCATTCAGAAAGTATTCAGACCCCTTTCACTTTTTTTCATTTTTGTTATGTTGCAGCCTGATCGGGATCAAGAGAAATGGGAGGCACCTGAGCAAAATTTCAAGTCTTGTTGCAAAGGGTCTGAATACTTATGCAAATGTGATACTTAAGTTTTTCAAAAATTTCTACAATTCTGTTTTCAGTTCGTCATTATCGGGTACTGGGCGTAGATTAATGAGAGAAAGAATGTATTTAAAAGATTGTAGCATCAGGCTGCAACATAACAAAAGTGAAAAAGTGAATGGGGTCTGAATACTTTCTGAATGCACTGCATGTAAAGCAATGAAGAGCAATGAACAGCTTTGAAATAAGAATGTAAATAATGATGACAACGTAACATGAAACTCCAAAAGCAATGTTGGGGAGTTTCACCTCAGTCTTCCTTTGGGCTCTGTGATGAAATTAAATGAAATAACTTCAAGGCACAAAATGATGATATGTTTTCTGCTAAGGCCCTCAAACTGAAATGTTGTTGACAGCATCATGAGCGATTGCAGTCAGAGATAGGGGCCCATTCAGATAAACAAGAGATTAATAATGGATTACAAAATAACTATCACTGATCTGCCCTAAAACACCCTGCCCTTGTCACTTGACTGATTGTAAATACAGGGCTGTGAAAATTGGTGTCCAGAGTGGGGCAGCAACGTATCCTTTTTCTAAATGTGTGCATGGTGTGAAACAAACTGTGCGTGTGTGTGTGTGTGTGTGGGAATGGTTTGGAAGACAGGAAGGGATGATGGGCAAAGAAGAGCGAACACCACCCTCCAAAATATGAGAATACATTTTTAATGGCATCTTATATATGTCTGCTTGAATGTGTCTGCCCTCAGAGCCTCATGCCTCATGTTGCTATATGAGACAGCTCTACTGTATATTGCATGCAAGGTTGTTTTTTGTGTCTGTCTTTTTTTTTTTTAATGTGTATAGTCTTAAGGAGTGTTATCTGTAACAGTGTCCCGCTCCTTTATAATGTCCTTTATATTTTTATAGCTATTAATGAATGTGACACCAAGAATTAATCTGGAAACTGGTCAGCTGGCCTAACTGCACTTTTAAGAAATTTTGATAAATGTGCAAAGAAGTGAACTGAATAAAGTTAAGTAAAATAACGGACATAATTATCGCCAGTCTTGAAGCATAAATCTGTGAGCAGCGAACAGCACCTCCACTGCCCCGGTCATTGTTCGAGCTGTCTCTATTCTTGTTTATTTGTACTTTGGAGTGCAGTTTTCACAGAAACTGTGAGGAGGGGGCTGAGAAACGAGTGTGTGCAGGGGAGCACTGGAAACTGCCCAAACCGCTCCTGCATGCCAGGAGCTGTACTTTAAACTGGGACTGCTGGTTAGTTGAGTTTGTTCCTGAATGTGCAAATAACATTACATTGCTGCCTGTGATATTCTCCCATGGAAACAAGCCAGACCTAATGCAATCACACTCAACTTAAAGGAACCTGCAACTTCGTTTTTGACAGCCTTTTAAAGTTTGTTTTAACCTGCTTTATGTTGACCTTGGATGTATATTTTTGAGCCCCAGTTTGAGAAAAAACAATGACTTTTATTGACTTCCATATTCCTTTAACCCCCTGACACACACAGCCTAAGCATCAGAGTGTGAGAAGAGAATTTGTGCTGACAAACTCTAGCTGCGGTAAACAAAACTTCTTCCACAGGCAGAAGACCTTCTGGCTGACGATGTCAATGCCAGTTGCAGCCTTGCATCAGCACATCAGACATATTCATATTCAGACAGATTTGTATGGATTCAAAGATTTCGTTTGGATATTTGTATGAGACCTTTTTAACAGATTCAGAGAAAATGATGATGAGAAAACACTGCTCTCAGCAATCCCAAACCTTCTGGACCTTTTTTTTTTTTTTTGAGACTACTGCCATCTCCTGGCATGGAGATTTATATACCTACATGGCACCCATCAGCTCTACACTTTGTGGTATGTTTACAGGTGATGCATAGCAATCTGACCGTCAGCGTAGGTCGGCACCAGCTCTGTGAATGTGGCTCGATGTGTCTCAGGC
>OMLB01050031.1:0-19532 GCA_900302555.1 Myripristis jacobus
TCTCAGAGATCGGTGTGATTTTGATTCTGTGATTTAGGTCTTCTGACCTTTATTTCCCCTCAGAATTCTGGTTTTAATCTCAGATTTTTTTTGTGACCCTTATGTTCTTTCATATTTGGTGCCAGTCCCTCACAGTAAATTACTGGACTTGCCATTTTGCATCAAGGGTCAGCACTCATTAAGGGACAAATCCATTGTAGAAGAGTAGGAAATGCCGATTTCCGCACTGACAGCAGCCTCAATGGACCAGAACGCAATGCAGCCACAAGGCATGTTGTATTGTTGCGATACAGGGAAACACGTAAAAATAAACGATTCAGGAGAGAACAATACTCAGTGAAAACAATAGCACACTGAGGTGAGGCGGTTTGTGATCATAGTCTTGAATTGTCCAGGGCTTGTGAGAGTGTTGAGCATGGGGATGTGTTGAAGATAATTCCTTGTGTTTGGTGCACAAAATCTAAAGGCAGATTTTCCAAGTTCAAAATAAACCCACGGGACTTGAGGCATAAGACAGTGATTTTAGCTCGGCCCTGTGGTCCAGTCCAGCACTGATGTTATCTAGGGTGGTGAATGTCCAATAAGGGATTTATGGATGAAAATATACAAGTGACTGTCACACCTCTGTGACAAGAGGTACGTTTTTTTCCTCTACTTTTTTTCAACTGAGTGTGACAAGTTCACTCCTGCTCTCTGGCAGGCTGTCGAAAGTCATTCTGGGAAATGTAGGAAATCACTAACTGAAGTAGAAGTGAAGTGGGTGAGTCTTAAAAGGGAAAGTGAGGACAAATATGGGCCTACTTCATTCCTAAATAAGCCCTGGAATGTATAAAACATCACAAATGGATATTATCTAACAGCGTTTAATCTGAGAGCAGATTTTCCGTTTGATGCACTGAATCAGTGGTTAAAATATATAATAAAAATGTCCCTTGAGATAGATTTGGGGCATTAATGGTTCTCTAATTTTACGGAGGAGTGCGTTCAGCGATATATTTCCTCTTTGCAGCTCTGTGGCAGGCAGTATTTGTAGCCACACAAAAGGAGCAGCGATGTTGGGGCCAACTTTGGCTGTGAGGCCTGAAGTGCTGACTCAGAGATCCCAGGCTGGATCAGGAAAATGACGACAGAAACCTCCAGTGGGAGAGGCGGGGCAGGGCTTTACACGTCACAGCAGACCTGTCATCATTTCAAATCCTTTAACTCTCCTCACACTGCAGTCCTGCTTTACAGTATGCAATTTTTCTTGTTTTCTCTCTTGTTGAATCACTGGATGTCTCATCAGAATGACCAGTGACCATTTTAAGCTTTCGGGAAGGCCCAGATGGAGTTGATTTTTTTTTTCCTTCCAATTTCTATGCTATTTCTGGCTGAAAATCTGTGGATAATTTATGAATTCTGTAGATTTTCTCTTTTTTGCTTGTGCTACTATCCCATCACTGCGTGTCAGCATAGAAATGTGCCAGTGAACATATAAAAACAATTGTTTTGGTGGCCTACAGACTCTATAGGCTGTGCAGATTGTGTGGATTCATAGACTAACACAGTTTCACACACAAACAGGTGTAACAGCAGCTGTCACATCTTTGCACTAAGTAGAATGGCTTTAATGAACTGGCTGACATGTTCCAGCATGAACACCAATCTGGGTGCAGCCTTATTGTTAGTCAAACAAATTGAGCAAAGTAAAGCTTTCCTTGAATAGATATTGTGGGTTATGATGAAGCGCTGATTGTGGAAACAAAAGGCACATCTGCAAATAAATGACAATAGCATCACTAATGGCGTGGACGCAGTAGCAACTGAAAGAGATGGTACATCACCCATGGATTGTTCTCTATACTGAAGCAATTCTTTCCACTGATATGAAAACAAGGCGTGACAACATTCGTCATTACCCATTGCTAAGAACTGAGAAAGAAAGCCGGCGACAGATTATTTCTAAGAATGAAGCTAAGGCGGAAGCGATTTGTCATGGAGTAGCATATTTTTAATTCCAATACTTGATAAGACAACATGTTTATGTGCAGGATTAAGAGATTGCAGGATTAGCTGGGTCAGACACAAGCATGCACCTTGTTCAGGAGTGAGTGGTTACACAACATGACTGTGCAGCAGCTCAGAGGGGCTTGACACAAACATCCCACCTGATCCCATAAACAACAGGTGGGCTGGCAGGGCAAGAATTAAGCCTCAGATAGACACAAACATCAGGGCAGGAGCGTGACCATCACCACCTACACTTTGCCAGTCACAAGTTTTCTGGAAGATAATATGTCATCACAATATCATTTATTTTTTGTAGATATTTTCACATGCTTAAAGATAGCATCCACTGTCTAAACCAAACACAGCATCAGATGTGGGGACATGTGGTTCATCCTGGCTCTGCGCAACGACACATATGGCATTATTTTCCACTCCATCTGCAGCAGCTCTCAGCCTGACCTGAAACACATCCTGTGAAACAACATACTGCCATGTCCACATCAACAATTTTTATTTTTTCCAAACTTGCCTCTCATGACAACCACCGGGCATAATAACAGAATGGCAGACGGAAACTTGGCTGACCTCAAGCAGAGCAGCCTCACATCTACTCACTCATTACGCCTTGACAATAATGATAACTTGGCATCGTGGCATCCAAGGTCTCTAAGTTATATATGGGCTGATGCATGAGTAGAGGCTCGGACAAAAACTGACATTTTCACAGTTGAAGCCTGATTGGTGATGTGATTTTCATAAATCACAAGGAAGGCTGAACAATAGTAGTAAGACAGGATGAGAAATGATGGGAACAGACTTAATATATACTGATCTAAAAACAGCTTTAAGTAAAAACTAATGCCAGTGCTTGGTTAACGGGGATTTTGAGAAATTAATGGGTTGTTTCGCAGTGATTCATGTGATAGCACCTACTTGTTGCACAGCCCCATGTTTAAACCCCTGTTGACTCATCACCAAAAGACTCTGACTTACAATACGTGAGACAGCTTCATGAGTCACACATGCACAAAAAGCAGAGTATCATGACTTGGGCTTGACACTTGATAGTAATTGCGTCCAAATTCCAATGAGAATGGAAAAAATGGAAGAGAAAAAAAAACGAAAAAATGCTTTTATGCAAGTTGGTATAATCCATTTACAAATTCCTCTATAAATGATGAGAATGTAAATATAGATGATGATAATGAAAATAACTGTAAACTCTGCGTCCTGTGGATAAATAAGTGAAAAAGTGACATATGTGGTGCAACATAAGCCTGCATAAAAGCCGACTGTCTGTTTTACAGCCTCACTACATTTCAATAGTACACTGAATGCGATGAATTAGATGTGATGGGTAAACTTGTCAATGTTTTGAAAAGCACTTACCTCTCACCGAACACAGACCAAGCAGAAGTGCAAAGGCTGCTAAATATGCTGAGATCAACTTCCCGGGACGTCTCATACTTGTCTCCCCTTGTGCTCCGCAATTTTGCTCTGAGCGACTCTGCGCCGCCAGATGTCTTTCGAGTGCTGCCTTAAAGTGCTGTCGGAAATGTCGCAATTCCCGCAGGGGCGCGCATGAAAGACAACAAAGGAGGTAAACACCGCCGAGAGAGCTGGGATTTTCTGTGAGTGGGCGGGGAGCGTGGGGGGCTGTGCAATAAAAACAAAAACAACAGAACAACAGAACAATAGATAAGTTATTTTGTCCATTTACGTCTCTGCTTTTTGATTAATTCTTTGTTGTCCCTTATTTTAGGGCAAACTTGTCCTCTTAAACAAAGAAAAGCTCCACTGAAGACTTTCATCATCAGCCGACTAGCATCCTAAAAATTCCAGTCCAACATAAACACATAAAAATAGTTATAATAGCTATAAAATAGTCCAGACGTCAGTAACATGCCTGGTTCAGTTTCTTTCCAATTCTACGACATGTTTTTTGCCACATAATCTCCAGAACAAAATGATATTCTACTTCATCCACAAGGCCCTTGTGCTTTTTTGCGGGACCTAAAGGTGTTGTGAATTCGGAGCTTGTGTGGGGAGCTTGAAGGCAGCATTAACCCCCGGACTGAATTAGCTCTTTGGATTAGTTGGCGGGCCGTGTCGCGCACATGTTGCTTCACGAAACTACCTGAATGTCAGCCAGGCCTACAAACACCAGTGTACCTTTCATATTACAGACACAGACTGACAGCAGTGGTTGCCAACGTGGGGTCCCGGGACCTCCAGTGGTCCTACAAAGAGTAGAGATGGTCATTGACAGAATGAGGAGGAGATGCCCCTGCAGCAGCACCAGGATGAAAAGGGGTGGGGTGGGAAATCTGATTTCATCTGATTTGGTTGTGATGATGGGGTTGGGATGGTGCATTCTGACGAAGTTCTGTCCTTTAGGTAATTACACCAAATACCCTGATGGGGGCGCTATGATTAAATGCTAAAATATCTAACACTGAAAGGCCATGACAACCACACCAGTGGTCCAGCTCTAATGAAAAAGGGAGAGATGACCCATCTTGTTACTGATTGGCCCAGAAGAGGTGACTGCTCAGTGAGTGGTCCACATTTATTGATCAGAGGTCAGGCCATCAGGTCGGTCTCTCTACACTACCACAGAAATGTAGCCTATAATTTTACAATTAATTCTCATTTTACTCTCACAAAGATAAGACATGACAAAGATAGACAAGTCAAAATCTATTACTCACATATGTATGTACGTACGTGGGTAAAATTAGAGTCGCTCAGTTCTAAAATTAGAGTAGCTCAGTTCTATAAGTTATCTAAACATAACCTCAGCGACCACTTTCTTAGGTCCACCTGTACAATCTCATACAATCCAATCCAACTGTTCTGCTTTAAAGTTTACTTTTCTGATGCCTATAATGCTCAGGTTTTCCTTTTGTCACTGTAATAGAGGTGTTCATTCAATTCTGTTTGTAGTTAGTGCTGCTGTTGTTTCTAATATTCTGTCCCCCTCATGTATATAAATGAGGAGGACAAAAAAAATTAGAAACACCTCTCAATATACTGTAGTCCAGTACAAGACCTCTGAAAACTACAACATCGCTAATAAATAAATACTTAAATTTACACATTCTCAACAATGTCAACAAAAACTGAACATTATAAACTTTGTTAAAAGGTAGAATTTATGGCAGAGCTGTTAATAATAATAATAATAAAACTTTATTTGTATAGCACCTTTCATACAAGAATTGCAGCTCAGCGTGCTTCACAATAAAAAGAAGAACATTAGAAAACACATTAAATGTTGCACTGAACTGCATTACATTGTAGAGGTGGACCTGATAAAGTGTCCACTGAGCGGACTGTACCTGAAGAGAAACATTGTATATAAAATGAAATAAAACAAAATAACCCCCAAGCCTTTTCTGTCAAGGGAGGAAGGACTGTATAAGCAGAAGCCACTTTGTTTTTTTCTAATCAGTTTCACATGAATGCTTTGTTGGCGCAGGTATATTGTAAGGGTATCAATGCCACAGTGTAAGGGCATTCTACTGTTGCAAATGCATGTAAATCACTACCACTGACAGTGTCTGCTGAACACCCAAAGTGTGACTGTCACTGTAGATTGATGAGTATTGCAGTGCTCTCTAGAGGCACACACCAAAAGTCTGCTCTAATGAGACTTGCTGCCTCTCAAAGCTATCACTAAATAATTAATCACCTTTTTAGAAAATGTCAGAGGCGCAAATAAACACCACCACATTCTTGTAGCATTTTATTTCATGGGAAAACATCAGACAGGGGTGTACACCTGTTTGACCTGAAGACCGCCCCATACCCTCTATGGCTGTGTATATCCTGCAGAAAGTGTAAAATATATTAGGCCACATTGTATTACGCAGCCACAAATGATAAGGATGGGGTAAAAAAACTGATTTAAAAAATGAGCTTCTGACATATGCAGGTATCACGGTAACCTCTCTGTGGGTTAATTAAAAACAACTTAAAGGAAGCAGCGTTATGTAACATCTAAGGTATCAGCTCACGTTCCTCTCACGTTAAGGAATGCTCTCGTCGGTTCCGCCTGTCTATTTTAGGATGCAACACTGACACCATACAAGTGTGTTTTAGCTGCAGTAAATTACAGGGGTTGGTTTATCGTTGTAACTTTATACTAAAGCGACTTAGCACTGCAACAATGCTCTCTAAATGTAGATTTCTAAGATACATTACAGCGGCAGCCAATCAGCATTGAGATGTGCAGGGAATGGGCGTGGCCACCGGAGGAGAACCAGACCCTCCGTCAGAGCCGCCCTCAGCCAATCAGAGGGCCGCTATGCAAATGACAGATTCCTATAGGAAGTGGAAGCCGAGGTGACAGTCGGTTCAACAAGCTAGCTTCGGGTCCATAAATCTGAGGACGTCGTACACATCTGCTATGGTTTAGGCGTAGGAAAATACACATGGACTGCTACGACCACAAATGAGGCCGAGTCGTTTTTAGGAAGAAAAGAGGCCTGGTACATTTTAGCAGCTGAGGTAAGGATGCTGCCATCTTTCTATACATCGGTATGGGCTCCCCCGGACCAACGGAACCGCGCTTGATGCTGCCACCGCCGCCGCTGCTTCATTAGCCTGCTAGTTAACACCAGAACACGGCGAGCTCCTGTCCCCGACCCTCCGACGACGTCCTCTGTCCTAGGCGTGAAATGAAATGAGCAGGAAAACAGGGCGAAACGCTGCGAATATAGCCGTAGCTTCTGTGTATGGCCACCAGCGTTACTGTGCAAAAAAATACACAAGTTGGTTAGCAAACTCGTCCAAACCGATATTGTTTTCATTTTCCAGAAGAGAACCGAGCGGAGATGCGCCGGGACGTTTGGCCTGCTGCGAGAGGCAGAAACGACACATATCAAGATTAACCTCCGTAGTTTATTGATAGGCTTGTAGGAAGCGTTTTAGTCTCGTTTTTTTTCGCCTCACTTAACGTTAGATAACCAGTACGTGTGTGATGTTCTGGGTTGAAACACCTCCCAGTATCTTGTGAGTCGTGACAAAGAAGAGAGCTATGTTAGCTGCCTTCTGGATGCTAAGTTTGATCAGAGCAATTTAATAAGTGACCCAGTCTGGTTTGAATAAGTAAACATGTCCCCTTGGCGTTACACACATCTGTCAGACATGTGAAGATGTGACTACATTATCATGCGAGGCTAGTGTTATGAATGTGAGACAGGGGGGTGGTGTCTTTCAAGATGGTATCAGTCCAGGTTTTACAAACTGCATTATACACTAACTGGCACTGATACCATTGATGCTTGTCAGTTTTGTAACAGGCTGGCAGGGACACTGAACTCTCTTTTTTGTGCAGTTTTACATACACCATGCTTGCTTGTGTATGTAAAGACAGTGGGAATGGCAACAACCCACGGTTTGACAAGATACTCATGAAAACTGAGAACACTGGGGCGAAGGCTAGGTTTTTGGATTGCTGCAATGTTTGGGGAAGGAAAAAAAAACTAATACGGAGAAAGGTCACTGGATGTCTGATGCTTGTGTTTTGTTTTTCTTTTCTAGGTTTGACCAAATCACTGTGACTTAACCTCTTCACATTTTCAGACTTTTGAAGCAAGTCATTGACTGGACACTTGACATAAATTGTAAGTATGTTTTGGTTTGTTTTTATTTTTTTTTCCAGATGTGTGATTCTATTCTTAGACAGTGTTCCCTTTTGCATTGATATTTCTGTGGGTGGTAGCCACAGTTTTTCATTTTTTCATTTTCATTTTCATGTTCATTTTTTTAATGTGCAATTTTACACATTATCACAACAGAAGCAGAGTGTCACCATCCTTCCTTCCTTTACACTGTCAACAGGAAATACTGTATTTTGGCTTTCCTGTGTTTTTGCAGTTCCTTTTTTGTAATCTCACAGCTCAGATGCCTATGTTCTGTTTTTGGAAAATCATGTCTAATGAAAGGCATCAAAGTTTATGTTACAAGTGGTATTATTCAGTACAGAATTACAGTGCTTTTGTTGAATGTAATTGGGCATCTGAATTGTACTTTCACATCCCTACGCCAAGCAATATCAGCTCCTCTAGCAGATGTAGCCAAGTTTTCTATTGGTAGGGTATACTTACGCTATAACTTAATTGCAATAAGTGTAGTAATTAATTGAGCTTGCTTTGCTTTATCAAACTTCCCTCTATTCTCCCACAGCGCTGTTTCTACAGCGCCCTGGGCACCAAGAGAAAATTCAGGTCACTCATGCATCAGACATTTCACTTTTGGCTCTTTTCGACTGCAAGAACTTACCGATAGGTAGTGAAAGTGTTTCTGTTGGCAAGATCACGGTTACACGTTAGGTTCCTGGAACCTGATTTAGTCCCTGCTCAGTAGGGACTCCTAAAAGTTTCAGGAACTTAGGAGGAGCTAGTGGGCCTGTTGTCTTGATTGTCCGAGCAGTAACTTGGCAACGGTTCTGTAAATATGTGCTGTCATTGACTACAGCACAAAGGAGTCAGTGGAAAACACAATGGAAAAACAAAAGGCCAAACAATGCACACTGTAAGTTGTACTAACAGGTGCAAGTCCTGATCAGTATTTGGGGGTACTAAAGTGTCTATCTTGAATGCCTCCTGTGCACAGTTAAAGAAACAACTACTGGCAGTGAAAATGGGAAAATGTTCTCCTCACAGTGGCTAGACCAATGCACCGGAGGAAAGCTGGAGCAGGCGGCTTTCTTCCTGCAGGCAGAACAGGGGAGAGAAACCTGGAGAAAAGCACTGTAAGAAGTGTCAGAGGCTGATATATTCTGTCAACAAGCAGGGGTTAAAATAGGTTAGTTAAAATACCCTGGTGTTTCTCTACTGTGTTGATGTAATTGACATGACTTTAAATTGACTTTATACAGTGTTCAGCAGGATCTCAACTCAGCAGTTAGAAACACTGATCTGTAATAAGAAGCACTTATCAATAAAAAAAATATATAGATCTACAATAAAATATCCTGTATCAGTTGTTAAAAAAGTTAAAAAATTAACTGTAAAGTTGGTTTTTGGATGCCCTGGGAAAGGAGGGCATCCAGTGCACAGTGAAATAGTAAGGAACAAAAGGCAGGACCTGAAGTCTCTGGAAAGTCCCAGGTTACGGATAGTTCCAAGTTCACCCTTGATAATCGAAGGGGGCCATTTGTTATTCAAGTGTGCTATCTAATCATGGCTCATAGTACTTGAGAAAATAACCCTCTGCATGTCATGTCTCATCTTTATTCAGTAGTTTCAGCAGTGAGGAAACCTCTTTGCTCTTCACAAATGGATGGAAATGAATTTTGAAGTCCAGATGTAGCAATTTCAGTCTTTAAACACAAGTCTGTTTGTGTTCATTTATGAGCCATCACCATCCGCTGCGTCTGTCAGATATTCTGAGATAGAGAGCTAACATGAGTGAAGTGCATTGCAGTAACCAACCAAACGAGATAACAAAGATAACTATGAATATCATGAAATACGATCTCAGAAAAACTTGTCAGCCAAAACATGTCTATCCTCTGCAACACATATACAAGATACAAATTAGTTTAGCATTTTGTTTGTGTGTAAGTTCCCAATTGACTGTCTTAAGCACTATATATGATTTTTACATCGCTCACCTTTCAGAAGGAAAATCTTTGAACAAATCTGTACTAACAGCCTCCACAATTTTCTTTTTCAGAGCAATCATGAGTACCCATGAGTCAGACGTTCACACCATCACCCCTGAGATGCCGGCCATGTTTGATGGCATGAAGCTGGCGGCGGTTGCCACGGTGCTCTACATCATTGTCCGCTGCCTGAACCTCAAGAGCCCCACCGCGCCCCCTGATCTCACTTACCAGGACACGCCTCTCAACCGCTTCCTTCTCAAATCCTGTCCTCAGCTGACCAAAGAGTGAGTTGCGTAGGGGGATCACTTGACTTTGTGTCTGTCACTCAAGGGGTTACCATGGAAATACCAGTGTAGTGCTGCTGCCTGTCCATCTGTGCTTGTAGTTTTTCTGGTGATGCTCCCATCTGTTGTCAGTGTTCCCAACTGTGCCACATGTCTGTACCAGAAATGGCCCTCGTCAGCCCTAGTAGAAATGAAACACTAGGCTGTGTTTTGGGGGTTATCCCAACGGTGGACTGGATTTGTCATACTTGCATTATGAATACACACTTCTCCATTACAATGCTATTTACAAATCTCCTAGTTACTGTCCTCAGAGAACGTCGGTGTGTTGTAATTTGAATCTTCCGTCTGAGCTAATAATAATTGTGGTTTGGTAGTCGGGGGCGGGGGTTGTATATTTACTTATTGAAAATATCTGAAAGAATACATTATGCTATTTCTAGACAGCTATTTGTTATTTCACAATTTTAATTCTAGTTAATTTTCCACCCTATTGTAGTGTTTACTCTCAAACTATTTAAATTGCTCACTTTGCTTTTGCCTTCACTCCATGTATGTATCTGCTCTGTTGACTTTCTTTGACAGCAGTATGTTTTACACCCAAAAAACACAACACAATACATCTTGGATTTTTTTTCCACTCGCAGTTCTCTTTTCACAACAGCAGGGGAGATTTGTTCATGACGTTTCAAAACATTCAAAACCAACATGGTACAACAACGCTTCCTTTGTCCAATACGCTGTAGTAGCGACGCATTTCATAGCTCTGCTTTCATTTATTCTGTCATTGGGCTGCTCCAGTCTGGTTTGCACCCGCAAATTTAGTTGTGTCGGTCCACATTAGTTTCAGACATGGACACTTACACTGTGTTTGACATTTTAACTTTTTTTTTTAAAAGAATCTATTTGGGTGTTCTGCGTGTTTAAACTCTTATGTATGGGAAACACTGTGTTCCTGAATCAGAGTCACAGTCTTTGTCCTTTAGTCTGCCAAAGGTAATGATCCTGTTGGGGCGCCCTGGTAGCTCACCTGATAAGTGTGTGTACTAGGTGGCAAGGCCTGATCGCAGTGTCCTGGGTTCAAATCTGAACTCAGTCCATTTGATGCATGTCATCCCCTCTCTCTCCCACCTTTCTTGTCCCTCTCTCTACCATGACTGTCAAATAAAGCCAAAACACCAACCTGTAGGATGGGAGGGGGACACCCTTCAAGCCTCCATTACAAGAGTTTGCGTATTATGTAAGCCATTGTTACTGACTCCTTTTCCTTTCAATTACAGTGAAAGAGTCAGTGAATCATAATCCTAGGCTGATTGGGCCTGGCTTCTTATCCTTCCTTGTCGTAAGGTCATATTTTATCTTAAATTTATTGTCACTACTGAAGCTACAGTACCCACATACATTGTTGATGTGTCCTGTGGTCTGTGTAACTGTGTTGTAGAGAAGTCATGTTTTGTAACACATAATGACACCCTGTTGTGTTATGTAACAAGTGTTTCCAGACCAGTCACTCCTGTGACTGCTGAGAGATCAATCACAGAGAGGCAGGCATGGGACCGGGCGGTGGTTGACACTGTAAGCGTTGCAGAACAGAGGATTTCTCTTGAACTTCCCCAGTCCTCAGAGGTTGTGTGACAATCTCAGTCTTTTTTTGCCCTCATCTTTTTTTTAAATCATGGACATGGTCCCTTTACTAGAAAGTTGAAAGTAGAGAGAGAGAGAGAGACTGAAAATTTGGAATGTGGTAAAGGTCCCATGCTGGATTCAAACCCCGGATATTGCTTAGATATGGTATGCACCTTAAGCAAAGCATGATGTCGCCATCTCAAATTCTTGAGTACATTGAGGCCCATCCATTTTGTCTTGTTTTCTTTAACTAAGTAGGAAGTGTCTTGAGAAACATTTAAAACAGAAAATGAAAAGCACAACTGGGAACATCGCCCCAATAAAAGCAGACAGGAGCACTCAGCGGATTGTGTATCATGACAGTAATTTATTTTTCAGGCTGCTTGTAACCCCTACTTCAGACCTTTGATCTGTACTTCAGGTCATAGTGTGGATGTACTGTACTATTTGCATTTGATCAGCTCGGCCAAAACACACTGGCCTTTGTTTCCTTTTTCTGTTGTCTGATGACTGCCAAGGACAACACACACACACGTTGTCACACTGTGACATTGTGGATCTCCTAATTTTGCATGTGACCCGGTTGCGCAAAGACTGTTTTGTCATCACTGTATGAGGAAGTGAAGTTCACCACCATCTGGAAATTTTGAACTTGGTTTTCACTGTGATTCAGTTACACAAAATTACAACCTGTGCATTAATGCAAAGGTAAAAACAAAAAACAGCAAGGCAAACAAATGTTCATGTCTTATCTGGTATGTTGTGTCCTATTGATGAGCTATCCTGGCTGGTGCTTATCCTCTTGTCCACATGACAACAATGAGGTCATCCTCATCCCCCACACACAGATTAAGCTTACCCACAGGCCGCGAGACCCTTCTGGAAAAGACTGGCTGAGCTTCACCTGCCCTCTCTGCGAATGCTAAAGTTGATTATCCCATCACCAATGGAAGCAGTCTGGTTTGCTCTCTGAAATATTAGTGATTTTGATTGACAGTTTGCTGGGAAGCCCTTACGTAAGCGGGTTATGTCCAGGTGCAGTGGTTGTTCCAGTGGCGGTCCGGGAAGATGAGCAGGAGGATGAAGGGGTTGTGTAACTGTTGATGTAACTGCACACTTTGCTCTTTGCTGCTTTGTACTGGGCGTGCGTCTTGGTGCATGGTAATGTCTGCGTGCAGCGTCCGGCCTGGAGTTTAC
The DNA here is from genome assembly GCA_900302555.1 of Myripristis jacobus. Lineage (NCBI taxonomy): Eukaryota > Metazoa > Chordata > Actinopteri > Holocentriformes > Holocentridae > Myripristis > Myripristis jacobus. The sequence continues at coordinate 12,715 of OMLB01050031.1, forward strand.
AATTACACTGATGTTTGTTATCTCTGCACATGAACTCCAAGCTGGCTCGCTGTTCACTTCAGAGCGGCCAAGTCTTGAAAGAGGACACGGGGTTATGTTACATAATCCAGAAAAAAACTGAGATAAACGGAGACACTCAATAATTGGCCAAAGTGACATTCTCAAACATTGTGTTAATAATTTGTTTGTTATGCCAAATGTTTGCTTGTTCAGATAAGATAGGCTTGTGTTTAGTAGTGCTTAGCAACAGTGGTACTGGCTACTGTCACTATTTCTCTTATCAACCCTGATGGAAAAAATTGCAAACTGATTGAGGTGGAACTGATCACAAAACTCACAGTTCAGATTGTATGATGGTTTTGAATCAGTTTATATACAGTATATAAAAAGAGAGACAAATCTCTTTCAGTCCCCTTATTTCTAGACTTTTGGCATAGCTGCTACATGTCTGTATTGGTAAAGAGAGGGTATCAAAAATGACAATCATTTGAAATGTAGCCTAACAGATGATAAGAAATATCTTTGGTTCAGATCATGGATCAGCTGCATTGTGTTACGCCACTACAATCTGATCTTGACATGATTGGATGGCTAGATCAAATGAATGTCTTCACATTCTTCTTGCACTCCACATAAACATGCGATGATTCATGATAATGTACAACAGTAGACACAATATTGCAGAGTAATATTACATAACCCGAAGAGTAAACTCAGTGTAGGCAGTGGGTGTCACTGGGATTCAGTGCAAAGGCAAACATTTCTTGCAGTTCTCATATACTGGGATCTATTTAGCTTGTCAGCCATTTTAAAAGAAATGGCGAGGGTCTGTTGGGTGGACAGAGGAGTCTGTCCAAAGGGCTGACAGGTATGACACTTGAAAAGTAAACTATGCAGCAGAATACCCTCATTTTGTCTCATTTTGTCAACCAGCCTTGCGTATGTAACGGCACAGAATAACACTGCATTGATGTTACCATGCTACCATGTGTTACGTACAGTGAGTGCAACAGTAGACCAAGCTCATATTTCTAGACTGCCATGATTTGTTTTATGTTTTCCAGGTACATTCCTCCCTTGCTATGGGGAAAGAGTGGTCACCTGCAGACAGCGCTTTATGGGAAACTTGGTCGGGTTAGTTCACCTCATCCCTGTGGAATCAGGAAGTACTTACCCATGCAGGATGGTGCCACCTCCACCTTTGACCTCTTTGAGCCACTGGCGGACCATCGAACTGGAGGTAATGCTCTTGAGTGACGTGTAATTGTATTTCTTATTGTGGTCATTTGGAATATATCCGTTAGAGGAAGCCCACTTGCCTTTTAATGAAGCCACTATAAGCTGGAAAGCTTATAAAGGAAAGCTAACTGACGTAGACTGACTAAAGTTATTTCCATCCCTGTTTATCTTTGTTAGACTTTTTCAGGTCAACACAGTTGGCTCTTAATGACTAATTATCCAGAAAAGAGGCATAATGACATGTTTGCCATGCAGTCCTCTGAGAGTAGTTTTATAGACTGCTCCCTTTCTTTGAATCCCTCAGGTGAACTTGGTTATTTCAGCACTGATTTCTTATGCAGTTTTTCCATACACGTTAGCCTGGGTCTCCTCGCTTTGACTCGGCATGTTAGCCCAGTGTGGTGGGGATTTGCGTTTCCTTTACAATATGGCTACCCCCTTGAAGCCCTGCTGGTTGCCTGTGGGCATGTTGACTAGTTTTTCCTGCCCTTTCCACCAGCACTTGTGTCAGCAAGGCCAGCAAGACCAACTCAAAATTGCTACTTCACATGAGCAGTATTAGTGTATCTAAGAAATGTGCTGAGAAAAACAAATAGATTATCAACTAACATACAACTTTCACAAGTGTCGCAATCGGGACTTCCTGTTTGGAAGTGGCTCTGTTTCAGAGCTGTTCAGTTTCTCTCTGACAAATGAATGGTGACAAAGTCCTCTGATGCTGTCGCTGCCAACTTGAGGGCAGGTCCAGTGCACTTTGGCCCTACTCTTGGGATGGTCTGTCTCAGGCGCTGCTCAGCACAACATGGTGCACTTAAAGTGGTAAGGGAAATACAAAACAGTGCGGCATGTTTCAACTTGGCACAGCCAAAAGAGCCACCTGAAAAAAACATTTTAGTCCGCTCAGTCTCCGTTGGACTCACATGTCCTCATTTGTTTCAAAAAAGTCTTGTGAGTATTTCCATCCTGTTTTGCAAGATAAATATTTGACAGACAGAACCACATAATCCTTTATTTGGGTTTGCCTGTAGTACTTTGCTTTACTTTTTTGTCCATTATATTTTGTCTGGCAGCTCGGACTGTGTAATACCCTCCCTCTTATCTGCATTTACATATTTCTCATTTGCAAATATCTCTCCCATCCATCTGTCTGTTTGAACAGATGACATTACCATGGTGATATGTCCTGGTATTGGTAACCATAGTGAGAAGCATTACATCCGTACCTTTGTGGATTACTCCCAGAAGGAGGGTTACCGCTGTGCCGTGCTGAACCACCTGGGAGCACTTCCCAACATCGAGCTTACCTCCCCACGCATGTTCACTTACGGTGAGACACAAGACGGTGACTTGACTTTTATTTCTATCAGAGGTGACTTGACCTTTCCTGTATATAACCTGAGAGGAACCTGTAGTCAGTCTGAGTCAGTGGGTGTCTAGGGATGAAAACACTGTTTTTATAATGAAAAAAGGATTTGGTTTGATCTGATGATCTGTAGTACCGCATCATCATTTTTAGGCACAACCTGCGTCTCCCAATCCATTTGTAAAAGTAATTCTCATAGTTATAAGCATAGCTGAAACCTCTTATTCAAAAAGCAGGGACATCAAATCAGTTCTGGGAAAATTATATTATTTGGATCCCTTAGTAGTTTTTCTCTTTTTAATTTTTTTTTTTTTTTATCGTATCTGCTTTAGCCTATCATAGGGTCTGCCCTTCAGTTATACACATAGTGCTACAACATCAGGTCAAGGTAACAGCTAAAAGGCTGTGTTAAAATGTTAGCGGTACCAGGGCTGGAAGGAACTGTAAACAAGGATTTTGCACCAAAAAAAGATGCTCTGGTTCAGACACATGGAAGCAAAGTTGATGTACTGAGCTAAAGGCACCTTAAGTAGCTGCTGAGTAGGGGAAACAAGTCCCTCCTATAGAAGTGGTGTGTACTGATGGGTGACTGTGAACTGGTTTCCTGGCAGGGTGCACGTGGGAGTTTGCAGCCATGGTCGGATACATCAAGAAGACGTATCCCCAGACCCAGCTGATTGTCGTGGGCTTCAGTCTGGGCGGCAACATCGTGTGCAAGTTCCTGGGCGAGAACAGGACCAACCAGGAGAGAGTGCTGTGTTGTGTCAGCGTCTGCCAGGGCTACAGCGCTCTCAGGTGAGTCGTTGTCCTCTGCCCTCTAGACCAAATCACTGTGTACCATGAACGCCCCTGTAAGACACTGGCACTTCAAATACTCACTCCACAATCATAAGTTCAACATTCTTCAATAATAATAATAATAATCACATGTTGGTGCCTGTGTCCACCAAGCATCTTTTGGTTTAGCTTAGCAGCGCTCAGCAGCTCGGCAGCTCAACTATACTCTTTAAGGATCATACCAGTGATTTTGAATGTTTGGCCCGTTTACTACAGTTCACCCACATTTTACATCACAGCAAACCATTTTGCAAATCATGCAGAGGAACAAAAGAATTCGCAGCATATAATAAAAATCCCTTGGTTTTCAAATTTCATTTTTGGTTGAAACACCAACTGTATCATGTTCTGCTTCTGTGCCTAACAATGTTGTTAACGTTCAGAAACCACAGAACTGAAAATTTGCTGTGTAAAGCAAACACTTCCCCAGGGACTATTTTCTGGGAGAGAGGGCACTTCACTCCACACAATTTCAAGTAACGAAAACGCCACAGTGCTGCTGCTTTTGGAAAACGTATGTAGACGACTTTATTACGGTGATGGAATACAGTTTGAAGTGTCCGCAAATTCATTTTCATATTGTTGTGGAGTGGATGGAGACCAGTGGCTGGATAAAAAGCAGGAAAAATGATATCAGAGTTTTAAATACAACTGCTTGCTCTGGGAAAAGATTAGCAGAGGCGTAAAGTATGTACATTTTGTGGATATTTGGCTAAACATGCAGAATCACTGGCATGGTCCTTTAACTAATATAAAGTGCAGCATTTTTATGCTGACATTGGAAAATTGAAATGTGTGTATGTGTGTGTTTGTTATAAACAAGACAAAGGGGACACTGTGTAGACAAGTGTTGGAGACAGGCCTGCCCAATCCCGCCCTTCAAAATGAAAAGTTTTTTGCTCCTAAATTTTCAGGGCGGGTGTTTTTTTTATTATCATGATTATTATTAGTATTTTTAGTATCATTTGGATCTGGACGTGTATGCCATATTCTGTTTCTGTGCCTTAATCCCTTCCATTTGATTCGAGGGGGATAAGAGCGGAGCCTGCATGTAGTGTGTTGAACACTCACATTTGTGGAATGCAGAGTTGGGGTCAAACCAGTGTGTTTGAATGGTGTTTGGAACAACTAGATGTGGTGGGCATTAGAGAGAGGACTCTGTGTTCTGTCTGTATGTTGGACTGAGCCACACCTTCTCAGTTTGAAAGGCAGCCAGCTTATCTTGGCACGGACCGTGTTCGCTCTGTCCAGAGCAGACAGGCATGGTCTGTTAAAGTTTGGATGAAAGCATCGTGACCGGGGTGTGGTGTAGAGACCGTACTTTTATGAAACAGGATTGCATTTCTTTTTTTTTTTTTGATCTGGAGCTATACTCCTTCCCTGTAACAAGTGTATACTGTCATTATTAGCATTCTTTTTATGTTTATATTTGTACTGTAACTCATTCGATGATGTATCTCCAAAAATAACACCTCATTAGTTGCCAGATATGATACTTAATGTCTTAAATCTACTGTGTGTCGCTTCAACCTGTCTCTGTTAGTGAGCTGCATTACAATGCCCGACATGAGGTCCGGACCCCACCAGCATGACTCTTTGTCCTGTGGATTACACAGAGCATTCAGACGGTTATTTGGAATGCAAACAGGGTTCACACAGCTCACTTCCTGTGTGTGTGTCTCTGTACTCTCAGGGCCCAGGAAACCTTCCTACAGTGGGACCAGTGCAGACGCTTCTACAACTTTCTCATGGCTGACAACATGAAGAAAATTATCCTCTCACACAGGTATCAGTCTTGGTCCAGTATATGCACGACAAGTCATTTCCCCTCAGTTCCGGTTAACCCTACAGTTTTGTCCACATCGTTAAAAAGCTTGTGACTGCACTCTCATTTCACATCATCGCAGGCAGCAGGGTTTGTCAGATAAGATGAACATTTACTGAACTTTCATTTCAGACCTGCTACAGCTTAGCCTAACCCAGATACTAGAAGGTTTCAGTGCATCTTTGGTTGGATGTAAAGATAAATGTAAAGCATTTCTAGTTGAATAATCAACCGCACATGTTTTATCAGGAATGTGTTGGTGCGTGCATGTGTTGAAGTGAATAAATGTGATTTTATGGAAACAGAATTACTCATATGTGGCAGGGATTCTTTGAAAATTGGAACAGGAAATAGCCTAAAGTTGTTTTTAAACTAGTCAAGGAACACACAAAAAATTCTTTAAATTTGCATCTCACAGGACAAGCCTGTTTGGGGGAAGCTCAGCTAAAATGATGGACGCAGACCTTAGTCGACTGTACACAGCGACCTCCCTCATGCAGATAGATGACAACATCATGAGGTATGTAGTGGCAGCTGCACAGCCGAGCCACACACTGTATACACCAAGCAGCACTAGCCACGGATATATTGTTGAGATTGCCTCTTTGCCATCCCTGTAATTGTGACGTGGACGTGGTGGATTGCTGATAGGTGTTTTTGAGTCTTTATCAGTAATTTTATCAGTTTATCAGTCATTTTCACCTGTTAGCAATACGTGGTACTTAGTTCATCTGTTTGTTAGCAGCAGGACTGTAAAATATCTGAGATTTTTGTGATAATCAGGTTTCCAACTCAGAGAGGATTGTTAACATGAGGGCAAATTCTCCAGGTGATTGCTCTCAGGCCTGTAAAGCAGAGCTGTCTTGTCTAATGGGAGTGTTTTGTCTCTCAACAGGAAATTCCACGGCCACAGCTCTCTCAAAGAGTACTATGAGAAGGAGAGTTGTGTACATTATATTCACAATGTAAGAACTGCCTTCTTTTCTTACCCAATATGTCATTTGGCATGACGGAGCAGATGTCCTGATGTCTGTATCTATATTTAATTGCCTTGTGGATTTTAATGCTGCCTGTTTTCTAGGTAAATGTGCCACTGCTGCTAGTGAACTCTTCAGACGATCCTCTGGTTCATGACTCGCTCCTCACCATCCCTCGCACACTATCAGGTAACTAACTGGGTGTATCACGACAGCAGCAGCGCTTCTCACCTGACATTGTTTCAGCTGGCTGGACAGTAATGACAGTAGTTCAAGAAGGTGAATAGTGACAGTATTTCAACCATCATTTTCAAAATAAAATTGCTAGAAACGTTTTTTTTTTTTTTTTTACCAGTTTTTTTTTTAGAACCTTTTGATTGCAGTTTATTTGGTAACGTGAACCATGAAAGTCTTATCTTCCATTTGAACCCACTCACATTTCAGTCAGTTGATCACAGAGGTCATACAATCTCTTGGAAACTACCAAACTGCCTATTTAACTTTTTTTTTTTTTTTTTTTTTAACATCTTTACTGAAACAGTGTGCTGTTTCTTGAACTTGTCGGGTAGTGGGAGCG
>OMLB01050042.1:0-24695 GCA_900302555.1 Myripristis jacobus
AACTTTAGTGAAGTAGCAGAGAAAGCTTCTTGTATTCCAAGTGTAACCACACAAGGCACTTGCCATGTCCAAAACGTAAGAATCAGAGTGATATCATATTTATTAACTATTTCTGGTGTATAAGGGTGCACCCAAAGTAAATGCTGCTAAAGCAATGTGGTTTTTCAACTTAAGATTTTCAGGATATTCTCAGTGGAGTGCTTCTCACCCATACTGCTTAGATAAAGCTGACATACACTGAAACTGCGTCAATTCAGTTAATTGAAGCATCACTGATGGATCATTGTGGTATGAGAGCGAAGATTGTCTGTTCCTGGATCCAAGTGATTGTTTGCATGGTGTTGAACTGAAGTGCCCCTTCACCTCCCAGTTCTCCTGCCTACAGACTGCTAAATTTAGTTCCTTGTTGCTGGAGTCTGTCAGTCACATGTATCAGTGTTTAGCATGTGGGCAAACCTCCTCGAGAAAAAGAAAAATCTCTCTTTTGTGAGCTTTGAAATTACGTTTACCATGTTGTTCAAAAACACCTAATATCTCCTCAGGATAGTTTACGCTTGCGGGAAACAAAGTAAGACAATGCAGATTCAACCAATCCTAGGATAACTTTTCTAGTGGAACTATCACCTGATTTACCATTTCAGTGAAATATTTCATTTAAAAAAAACTCCACAGTCGGCTAATAATAGCTATGAAGGATTGCACTTTTACATTACTTTTACATTAGGTGCGGTGGAAATCTAATACTTGAGAGGACACATTTGTGCAAGAACGACACAACACATCAACAGCTGGAAATTGATACCAGTCTAAGATTGATATTGAATTTTCTCTCCTCTTAAATGGTTGGTAAAAGCAGGATAGTCCATCACAGAAAAGCTACATGTGCGGTCTTTGATATTTGCTCTTTGATATTGACCACACAATCAATAGAGCTTTCCTATATAGCAGAGCCAGTAATATTACTCAATTTTCACAGTTAGGTAATATTAGTCCCATAAGAGCCTATCTATTGATCTGACCACAGAAAGACCTTTTACAATCAAGAGCTCCTCCTTAGATTTCTGCATGCAAACAACACAGCTGTACATTTCAAAAAAGCAAATGGCAAGCTGGCTGAATTTTGCACTAACTTAAATTGTTTCATGTTCTCTTGGTGTCTCTTGTCTTCCCAAAGTAATTAAGTCTGTACTGAATTCAAAGTAGGAAAATATTATTGTTCATGCGGCAATCAGCTGTGAGTGATGGAATTATGGTAATTGAAATGTATTGTGGATGATTGTGAAAGTTAATGCTACTATATCCAATTTATGCATAAGATACTGCGAGTCCTGACAGCTAACTTTACATTTCATGTTGTAGGGCAATGGAACCATCATAACCAGCAACTTTATGATGTAAATAATTGTTTTGCTCTCCTCAACTACTGATGTCACACTATAGATATATACAGCCTACAGACACTTTACTAAAGTTTTTTATATTTACGTTTTCTTCTAAACCCCTGTAAGAAGGGTCATTTTTCTCTGCTGTACAGTAAGTGATGCATTTAGCTTTTACAAAGCAACAACAGCAATGTGTCTGAAATAAGGAAAAGGCAGAAGAAACACAAGAGGAAACAGTCCACTGTGCTTATACTGAGTGTGTAACACCAAAAGTGAATGCTTTGCAGCACAGGTGTCACCAAAATCAAGTTATAAATCAGTGAAATATTGGCCACAGCCCTTAAAAACTCTGTTTTCACTCTTGAAACAGTTCAGTCACACATTGCAAGTAAATCATTGGATTGCCTAGTAAACTAGGAGCTACAACTAGCTGGCAAAACCTATTCAGGCCCTGATTAACCTGCTGCACATGTAAAACTCAGTGACTAGGGAAATTGTGAAATCACAGATGATTTTCTGAGATGATCAGTCTCAGGACGTTTTGAAAATGACTGAAGTCATGAAATCATTGAAGTGGGCCTTTAAGATGAGAAGCAACAAAGTAAAAAATACTTTGTTACTGTACTATCTGTATCTGTACTTTACTTGGGTTTTTTCTTTCACCTAATACCTCTTATTTTTGCCAACTACATTTCAGTAGAAAAATCTATCCCTTTTACACACAACATTTTCAAAACAGTCGTTACTTACAGGAAATCAAGTGATTTTGCATCAGACAGCTGCCATCCTGGAAGCAGCTGATCAAGAACGAAATGCGACTGAAGTGGCATCACTAGAAAGGAGGGAAAGAGACAGAGATTAGAGAGGCAACAGGAGTATAGTGACTAATCCAATAAAGCCTCTGAGGGGCTGCATGACGGCTGATGTAGTAACTGACGTGTGTTGTAGGTTAAACAAACAATGCCCAGAGATTACATGCTTTTTAGCTGTAGTCAGTGTTGTTTATTTGCTCATCAAAGTGGATGTCCATGAAGCACGATATTCCAAATGTGTAATGAACACACAGAAAACTCACTAATGCTATTTCTACTTAACTGAAAAGATACAAATGAAATGAACAACAACGCCAATGATGACAGCAGTCAAAAACTGTGTTCTTCCCCGTCTAGCAACGCATGTCACCCGCAGAATAGTTCCTACATCCATAATGAGTGACAGAAGTTACACCACCGGTCAAAGTAAATTCGTACAACAAAAGAAACCCAGTCAGTGTTTACCATAATTATAGAAACGGCTCCTACTAACAGTGAATTCATTTGTGTAAGAAAATGGAGTTTGCCTCCAGTATTACATAATCTACACCTATCATTATCAAGGGTTCTGTAGAAGCTTCATTTCTCAGTCTTAAAATGTGAGAATTGTATAAAAAAAAAGGAACTTAACATTTACAATGCTGCAACAATCAGATACTTGATATTGAACTTACAATTCTGAACACCACTCTATCTTCAAGTTCCAGACAAGATATTAACGTCTGGAATGTGTCTGGAATTTTGGAATGGAGTGGAGTGTGCAGACACACTGATAAGACAATTAAATATTTGCTGCACTCAGTTTCATGTGTCATGTAAAAAATTATTTTGTTATTTAATCAACAGAAGGGCTGAGCCAGACACTGTCAACATTCAGGGCTCAGCCTAAACCTAGTGAGGTCCAGAGCTGTGTCCCACTGGGGAGATTTTTTCCCCTTTTAGGGTAACTATATGCACTATTTTTCAAGCCATTTTAGATATCAGAATGCCTAAAAATGTGTCCATCATTGATATCATGATTTTTAAAATCAAAAAACACTGTGTAAAGTTTACATCCTATTTTGTGTTCCAACACAACAAATGTTGAGGAAGAGGTAAAACCTGTCTGATGTTACTATTTTTAAGTTACATAACACGGGTAGAGTAGAAGATCTGCAGGAAATCAAATCAAGGATCCCCAACAATGTTCAGCAAATACTCTGAACTGAACATTAGGCCAACAGAAGAACATTTATGCAAATTATATTAGTCCCTGTCTCCTCACCCCCATCCCCCATATAACACCAAAAGTATCATAAGTAGTATCATAAAGCATCAAAGATGCTTTATGATGATGCTGTTACAATTTGATTTTGTTACAAAAATTGCTTTTTCAAAAAATCTATTTTTACCGTCAGTTTTGGACTAACTTCAAGTTTGCAACATTTGAACTGCTTTGGCAGCACAGTGCTGTCAGACTTGGGAGAATTCCTGGACAATATATTTAATCTATCATTTAAAGAACTGAAGTTTTAAATTATCGAGATACTTACTTATGTGATTTTATGGATGTTTTCTATATTTGACTTCTGCTGTAATGAGCGGCATGCAAGCACACACTGTATGTCCCTTATGCAGGCTGCTTGGGGCTCTGCGGAGCTTAAACACTGCTGTTCCCCAAAGCAGTACACCTTGCAAAAAAACATCACATATGAACACAATACAAAACACCAAGAGCACCTCAATAACTGGCTTTTATTGAGATGTTCCAGTGCATTAGATCATGCAAAACTTTTTCTTAATCTCACAATGCAGTGCAGTAATCTAATCATCTCTTTTTTTCTCACTATCAGTTGAAGAAAAGAACAGTCAGTCCATGTGAAAGGATGGGGTGAGTGGCTCTGTGATAAATTGGAATGAAAAGGCAAGCAGCTGGATCCAGACTGACAGCTCCTAGTCAATGAGCAGCCAGGTATAGAAGTGTAATATCTCCTAAGAGTCTATTTTTCTGACTGACAGACAAGTTCACCCAGGTTACTGTTTTTACTGTGTGAGGTGATTCTTCAAGCGTGCAAAACCAAGATCCCTCTAAGGGAGAAAATAAGAGAGGATGCTGTCAGGCTGCTTGTTGAGGGATGAACACACAAACATACAGTGTCAGACATACAATAAGATTGAGACATACTGTAGATGATGCCGTTTTAAAAACGGAGACACTGACTGTCAGTCATCAGCAAATTGCTTTGCAACAAAATCACTGCATCATAGCCTCTTGTAAGCAGCTTTGCACTGTTCACTGGATCAGTTAATTTTATTGTTAGTGATGTGCATGTGCCCTGAATGCACAAATAAATGCTCAATTACAGAATAATTTCTCATTGTGTGAACTGCAAGGTCTACCAGATAAGTGGGCTTGTGATCAGAGGGTTGCCTGTTCGTTCCCCAGACTAGCAGGGAAATGTGGGTGAGGGGAGTGAATGATCACCACTCTCCCCTCCCCCAGTGGCCATGGCTGATGTGCCTTTGAGCAAGGCACTTAACCCCTGTGTTTGCACGGGTGTGTCACTGAGTCAATGTGTAGCAGGGCATTGCTGGGTGGCGCCGCAGCACCTCACCTGGTAAGAGCACTTACCACTTGTTAAGACTGAGTCCTGACTGCAGCATCCTGGGTTTGAATCCAAGCCAAGCCATTTGTTGCATTTTGTCCCCTCTCTCTTCCTTGCTTTTCCTGTCTCTCTCTACTGTGACTGTCAAATAAAGCAGAAATGCCACAAAAAATAATGGAATAGAATAATGCTGGCAAAGATATCTCTTCAAATCTTCGTTGACCATCTTCACATGATTTGAAATTAGAGTCTAAGCCTGAAATTGCCTTACTACTAATTTTGAGTTTTGGGAAAAAGAGCAAAGGCCTAAACAGAATGAATAGTCTATGTTTTGATTAGAAAAAGTGGTGAATACTGATGTTTGATTAGTGATTGTGTTTTTCTCAGCAACAAGAGCTTATGTTTTGCATTCATTGACCAAACTGCACAAGCCATCACCACTCAAGCCACAAATAATTCAATGAATCTTCCAGGCTTAATATGTTTGTGCAGTGTTTAATATTTTGCAGACTGTTCTTTTCATATAACAACTGTACCAACCTCAAAGATACAAACTGTCTTTCAAAACTGTGAACTAACATATTTGGCAGAATGGCATGGCTCAGGAGGTAGAGTGGTTGTCTGATAATCAAAAGGTTCCTGGTTCAACCCCAGCTTCTCAAGAGTGAGTCAAAGTGTCCTTGAGCAAACCACTGAACCCCTAACTGCTCCTGATGGGCAGCTTGGCACCTTGCCTCTGCCATCAGTGTGTGGATGAGTGAAACATCAAAAAGTGCATTGAGTGGCCGGTAGACCTAAACAGCCCTATAGAAATGCAGTAAATTTGCCATTTATATTCCTAGCTTTGAAGCAACGATAGTTACCCATCGTAACTCTATTTCTTTGATCATGGGTGGAGTGTACTAATGAGGTTCTGTTTACTTAACAACTCATCTGGTTGCCTCTGTGTGCTAAAAATTGATTGCACATGTTCAGCCAATTAGGATGACACTGTACAACCTTATGGATCTCTATAACCTTTACAAGGCATGCACTCCTACACTCTGCATCCACTATGTCTTCAGCAACTCATAACCACAGAACTAGCTTTACCAGTTTTTAACTGCTATTCTGTGTCACACTGACTTCACTCTCCAATGGCTTTGGTGTCAAAGTTTGATCATCCCCTCTCCCTGCCTGGTTTGACAGTATCATCCTGACAATAGGGTGCACCACAGGCCCGACTGACTGTTACCAATTTGTGAATTAAGGATAGCGGTTATGATCTGTCTAGCTCTTAAATGCTAAACAGTGGTAAAGGTACAAACCTCATGCTATGAACCTAATGCATAAGAATTTAAAAGCTGAGTCCCCAAGCAAAATCAATCAAGTATAGCTCTGGTATTTTAAAACTCACCATAGAGTCACCATACAGTAAGTTCTCATATGCACAGGTCTTGTGCCCCAGAATCAAGCATAGACCTCTCTAGCCATGATACAGGACCTTGTGGAAATCCTTAGTTGTACTGTTTGTTACCCAAACCCAAAGGCTCCTATGCTTCACCATTGAAAATTCCTCCTACAAAAGTCTGTGATGAAAAACTACATTGAATTTCACTGAATCAAATGGGTGCTCATAATCTTTCACAAAGCTACATCACCTGTGTATAAATAAACATTTAGATGTGGTTAAAGTATACACAAAATCAAAGATGGCTCGCGGATGCCTCAACTTCCTCGCCAGTATTCTGCTCATATGCTCAACTCTGCCACCAGTGAGCAAAGACTGCAACAGTTTTGTGGCTGATACATTCAATTTCAGCAACTAAAGGTTTAGAGTTAGGGTTCAGGTCAGTTAGCAGCTCTCTTGACCATGGTGCATGATTGAGTGCAGACTCAGATTTAGAGGCTCATAGAGCAATGAAATTCTGTTAGCAGACACAAACATAAAGTCTAAAAAAATATACATAAGTATACATAAAAAAATGCTCTATATAAAAGCACATACACAGAAATACAGAGGACATACGAAACAAATCACACCTACCGCTATGACAGGATGGTCAATGTTTTACCTTTTAACAAACAGACTGACTTCTGTTAGCCATGAAGTGCCCCCTTTCTCTTGGACTTCAAATATGAAGAACAGTGGGGTTTCCATTTCTGTTTCTGCCCATGCTGCAGAATATTGTAGCAGATTTGGGTGACTCCAGCATTTGTTATTTAGGCAACAATGGCAAACAGATGAAGACTGGCCAGCCTGGTATTGAGACAAATTCTACACGAGGAGAGCTCTGAGGAGAGTGATGATGCAAGAATCATGCTTCTGAATACAGTGGCACTGAAAATGTACCTGCAGCTCCCCCAGACACTGCAGGGACCACCAAGGCTGACACTGCAGAACCCCCAGCACTTCACATCAATACTGCTGAGCCACCTCTGGTTGAAGGGAGACAAGAAGGGGGAAAGGCTACAGCCAGGGGTAGGGCTAGAGGTAAGGGTAGAGCTCTAAGCAATACACGTGGGCATGGCATACATTGTAATGAAGCAGCTAGAGCAAGAGAGAATGCCAGCGACAGACCATATCATGGCAAAAAATTAGACAGTGTGGGAAAAATCCTCCACAAGCAGGACGAAGACATGCAGCTGACATCATCAGAAATCAGCCAAGTATTACAAAGGTAGCAGAGTGCAAAACAAAGGAAGAATCTCATAATTTATTTTTTGACCCCAGAGATGGCTGATGTTATATTGAGTAAAACTAACAGAGAAGCTGATTGAAGAATCAGAATAGAATGAGAGCCATCTCACCAACATTAGTGAAAAAATGAGAAGCAGTGGATAACACAGAAATAAAGGCAGTCTTTTGATCTTAGCAAGTGGTGTCTAAAGATAATCATGAGCCTGTAGATTCCCACTGGTCAGAGACTTGCTTGAAACCTGTGTTCACTGAAACTATGTCCAGAACAAGATTCCAACACAAATTGAGATAGGCTGCATGAGGTTCAACAACAAAGCAACAAGGAGACAGTGAATGGCAACAGACAAGCAGCCCTTTTCAGAGATTTATGGACCATGTTTGTAGCCCAGCTCCCAAAGTCCCTCATTCTAGGCATGTGTGTGAGTGTGTGCGTGTGTGCGTGCGCGTGTGCGCGCGTGTGTGTGTGTGTGTGTGTGTGTGTGTGTGTGTGTGTGTGTGTGTGTGTGTGTGTGTGTGTGTGTGTGTGTGCATGGAGTTTGTTAGTTTCAGAGGAAAGTGCCATTTCTGACAATACATCCTATCCAAGCCTGATAAATATGGAATTAAGATCTGGTGGAACTGTGATGTAGAGACCAGCTAGCCTCTCAAAGGTGAGGTATACCTTGGCAAACAACTTGCACAGCAACAAGAAGTAGGTCAAGGGGCCTGTGTAGCCACAGAGCTTGGAAGGACTCTGTGCAAAAGTGGCTGAAATATCACTGCCGACAATTTCTTCACATCCATTCCATTAGCTGAAGTCTTGCTTGAAGATGGACTGACATATGTTGGCACTATCAAGTCAAACAAGCCATATATCCCGGAGGGGATGAGGGCTAGACAGGGAGATCAAAAGTTCATGTTTTGGCTTCATGGGAGGCTTTCCATGGTGTCATATGTACCAGCAAAAGGAAAAGTGGTACTGGTGCTGTTCTCCATATACTATAACAAAACAAAAAGTTTGAAGGCGCGAGGCATAAACTAGAGATCATACTACTGTTACTGTCATCATGGTCAACTGGATGAGCAACTTCACAGATTTGAAGTATCCAGAAAGTGAAAAGTGAAAGTGTCACCTGATCTACCTGACACAGGTAGATCCAGTGATATGTCTTGGCATGCCTTAAGAGCGCTGATGCTGCCATGCCCCAAGCCCCAGCTGAAGCAGCAATGGCCATCATGGGAGTGAGGAAAACATCAATACATATCCTGCTTTTTAGTCTCATTTGAAACAGTGGTTCAACGCAAACAAGAACTTTGATTACTTTTAACCAGACTTATGTATAATGTACTTTGCCTATTTCTATTTTTCTATAGCATACGGTATTTGCATATTGTTACTTACACTGCTGTGCTTTTTGTTTCTTGCTTAGGGACTGCTGATGTAAATTGGCAGTCTTGCTAACTGTTTACATCTTGTATTTTATTTTGATGTTCATAAATGATCATCATGAATGATCATTTATGGTTATCATTGATTCATTATGATAAATTATCACAAATTAATAAATAAACTCCATCTGCAGGGCAGGACGTCCAACACTTGGCTGGAAAAATCTACTGGAAAAAGTCTCTTGATTGAGCTGACTTTAAGAATTTATACCTTAATATAAGATTAACAACTAGCAAAAAAAAGCTTACAATAAAACACAATTTTTTAAAACAGCATAACAAAAATAAGTGATTTTGTCTTAAATGAAGGCACCAGAAGCATTCTTATTTTTAGCATTTTTCTTTATTAAAACAATAAAAACTCAACATCAACATAACTGCTTCATTGAAAGTGTGATCTGACAACACTTGAGTGCATCATTCAGGACAAGACCACTTTCTCTACAAACATTAGGTTTCCAAATTAACTTAACAGTAAGGACGAACTTGGGAAGTAACAGGACTCAGTCATTCATGTCTGTAACTTGTTATAATATTGCAATATTGAACAATGGAATATTAACAACCCCAGACAAACACTAAAGCTTTTGCATGTCCACTTACCAGTGGCCTATTTTTCTTGTGTGTTTTCACACACACATTGTTTGCTCTGGTCTGAATCAGTTGATGATTTTGTAAATTTAGAGCATTTTCTCCTTGATTGTTTCTTTTCACACAGAGAAAAACCCAAGCAACCCAAAACACATCACTAAAAACCACGTGAGAACGTGTTAAGATGTGTCGGTGGGAACAAG
The DNA here is from genome assembly GCA_900302555.1 of Myripristis jacobus. NCBI lineage: Eukaryota > Metazoa > Chordata > Actinopteri > Holocentriformes > Holocentridae > Myripristis > Myripristis jacobus. Next base: position 9,682 of record OMLB01050042.1, read on the forward strand.
AAAATAAATACGAGAAAAAGGTCTCGTGTTCTGGACTAGTGTATATTTCTGTGAGAGAAACAAGTGAGACCTTGGTTCATTCTCCAGATAGCTTCTACTGCTACACAAGCTGCTAGAGTTTGCGTGCTGATAGATGCATACAGAGTATATTAAATGCAATATATACATGCTTCATCACTGCTATCCAGGTGTTGCACTGGGGTGCTGGCTCCAACAGGGGACCATTCCAGAATAATAGTTGATGCACTGGAATCTCCATCATAGTCACTTGTTGTAACATCTGTATCGATTTCCCCATCCTGTCGTGGTTTCTTCGAAGGAGTAATCTTGGCCTTCTTTGGACTTCTCAATCAATCAATCAATCAATCTATATTTATAGAGCACTTTTAATACATAAAATGTAGCACAAAGTGCTTTACATGTGTGCCCCACGAGAAGAGACATCCCAGCCCCAGCCGATAACAGCCCCCAGCGCAGAGGGCCCCCACTGAGGAAACACTGGATATATGGGATAAAAGTATGGAAACATATAAGATAAGAATATAAAAAGTATATAGAGAAATAAAAAACATATAAGATAAAAACATATAAGAACATTTAGTTAAAAGCCAAAACAAAAAGTAAAGGGTATAAGAAGAACATTAAATAAAATAAAAGCCAGGTTAAAATAAAAAGTATATTAAGAACATGAGTTTAAAAAAATCTATAATATAATCTATAATATAAAACATGTTTTGAGTTATTTCACACTTTTTTTTGTGTGTGTGTGATTACACTGCATATTTACCTGACTACTATTTATAACTGATTACACCTGCTGGCCAAAAGTTATAAACACACCTGTTCACACCACTTTCCTCAGCACCCTAAAGAAGGTGGAATGCCCAAAACAATATTATGGATATACCCCTTTAATAAAGGCTTTTATTAAATGAAGCATGTGGCTTAGTAGTGCCCTGAACTTTAGACTTTTTTCAAGTCTCTTTCTGTGAAAATGCGCTGTGGATTACAGCCAGTAGAGTACAGTGTACAGGGACACAAAGAATGGGACAAGAGAGCAGCTCCCATACCAGCCCCCTCCTCTCTGCGTTTCTGAGAAACCACATGCTTTACAGATAATACTGTAGCTCCCACATAAGGAAACAGGATGAATATTCACTGCGTTGCCATACAGTGGGCTTTCTCATGTTGGTTGGCTTTAAAGGAAAATCTGCTTTCCACAGATCAACAGGGCAGGAAGAAAATAACATCCTGTCACATGTCGTATATTACAGACCAGAGAGACACAGGCTGTTCGATTTGTATTTTTTATTTACAAAAGGCAAAATAAAGTGACAAAAATACTTTAGACGGCAATTCTTGGCCTCTAAGCTCACAATAACAGAAATAATCTGAAGTAGCAGAGGACGGAGCAGCTGAGTCACGGGGGAAGATCAGGCCATTCAGACACACAGGGGGGGGAGACGAAGACATAACCATGTAAACAAACTACAATAACCCCAAAAGAAAATAAAAAGAAGAAAGAAAAGGAAAAAAAACAGTGGAAAAAATAATGAAACAAGAATATCAAAACAGCCAAAGAAATAATTACAAAACTCAAGCTAGAAAATAATGCCCCTGCTGGAAGAACATGGTGCAGTCCAACTGGCTTTATCACAGCTGGTACAGCTCAGTAGTGGGACTTCATTATCAGCTGCTGTCAGAGCTCCGAGAAGAAAAAGAAGAAGCCAGCCCGTCAGCTACAACAGCAAACCCCAGGACCCGGTAACACAAAAAAACTGAATTAACTTCACGAAAATTAATTAACTTAATGAAAACTATTATAGCAAAGAAAGTTAATTTAAATCGTTATGTTATATGAAACCAAACCAAACTCTGCAAACTTATCAGTTTGCAGATGTGCATTTTCCGTGTCATTTGTAAAAAATAAATAAAAATATAAGTGAATTGATATATTGATTGAGATGAAAAGAGTTTCCACCATGAAATGCCATCGCTTAGCACAATGGCAGTAACTTGAGATTTTTCTCTCCTGTCTGTTTCCCACAGGACGCTTGAAGCAGCGGGGCAACTCATTTGCAATGCAGTGTGCTGGAGCGGGCCTGATGGCCGGTGCGGGACTGGGTCCGGCTGTGCTCGTCCCTTATGCCGTTGTTGGTGGAGCTGCACTTGTATATGGTGCATATAAGGTTATTGACAAGGCAACAGATGTTATGGCAGAGGGAGTGATGAAGTTAACAAATGATGTGATGGTACGCTGCTGCAAAAATCAGTCATCACAAAGTGGGAAGTCGCTCCAACAGCAGCAGCAAGATGGAGATATAGATTCATCTGAAGTGGAAAATATACTCTCTCTTGGACAAACTGGCACATATGCATTGTAAGTATTGATAGATAATAGATACGGGTGTGGCAGATGGGATTGTGGATTTTACTAAACGTGTAGCTTGCAATTTCTCAAATTCTCAAAGGGCAGATATCCAGTTGCAACAGTAAATGTCAGCAAATAACTTTGAGGGTGGGGGGAAAAGGCAAATTAGCACCGCTGAAATGTTCAGGCATTTTTACATTAATTATTAATTAATTAATTAATTATTAGAGCAACTTCCCAGTTGAATTGCTTCCTCCTGCGGGTAATAATGGTTGTTATTTGGGATCAAGATGTCATGGGAAGACTCTGGAAACTTTTGCATGGCAATGTTTTATGTGTGGGATGGAAGACTTAACAGTTTGGTATTAATAAGTGAGAGAGAGAGAAAGCGAGTGAGATTTCATGCTCACACAGGGTATAAAATTCAGTCTTTTTCTTTTTAGTATCAAACGTTTTCATAGGGAATTCTCCAAAGGCGAAGATAAAGGCCTTGTTGAGGCAGATCATATCCCACCACTGGAGTCTATCAGGAGGGCAGCAGAGCAGCCCGGGTTTTGGAATCTCCGTCGCGTCAATCGAGGTCTTTACAACATGGTGATGAGCTTGAGAGCCGACACACATGGAGAACACCTGTTCACCGTCCAGGTGGCCAGACATCACCACAGGGCTGCCCTGTCCACTGGTTCGAGCAGGGCGTCTCAAGAAGCACGGTGCGTGTTACTGCACTCAGGTCGCTGTGGGTGTGGGTTTGGTTTGATGTGACCCTTGCTCATTGTCCTCTGAATGTTGTCTTGTATTCTCAGGCTCTTGCTGGCACGCAGTATTGCCAGGGGAGACGCGCTGGTGATGCTCAAACAGGCATTTATCATCGCTCATCCTTATGCCCACCAGCAAATCAGAGACGATGCAGGTTTGGAAGTTTGGATTTTACTTAACCCTCCTATTATCTTTGGAGTCAGTTTGACAGATGACAGTTTTGGCATTTTGAGGGCTGTTTAGGTCGTCAACAAGACATATAAAGTACCTGACACATAGATTTGGGTAATTATTATAATCATTTTCAGGAGATTTAAATTACTGGAATAAAAAAGTCAGTTAAATAAGGTAATGGGAGGGTTAACATTGTGCGTATATTGCATGGACTTTTTTCTGATATTGTATTTGATTAAGCATTTGAACTCTAATACCTACTATGCAATTTGTTTCAGTGCTTGGCAACAGATCACGCGAAAGGAGAGTTTTTATTTCCAGGGACAGAACAATGAGAATCTACACTGAAGCCTTCCACAGCCTGCTCGTACTGTACAGGGGCCTGGACATCATCAACGACGCAGAATTTCGACACCTCACTGAATATGTGGACAACTGTGGATATCTTGACAGACGTTCTCCTGAGTATAAAGACATACTTGAGATTGTCCAGCGCTATGGTAAACCTCAATACTAGAATTTATCCACTGGCCAAAGTAATGAGGACAAAACTCTTTTTTTACTCTTCCTGTTTGCTTTGAAGTGTGATAACTGGGGTGTACTCAACGACGTTACGATACGTACCGTTGTGTGACGTTGTCTCACTGAATGGTGTGTTTGGTTGTAACGTTTTGTAACAGAGAGCAACATGCCTTACAGGTAGTTTTCCTCCGTTTGGTGGACGTGTCACAGGTGTTATCCAATCAGCATCAGCCTGTATTTAAGCCTCCGTGATTTAAAACGCTAGTGCTCCATTATGGCTTCCAAGTTGCGACATTAGTGCAACCTATGTTTAAAATGTTACCCATCATTTGAAGAGGTAAAAGCACATGTATGTGGTAAGTATGATGATAAATCAGACATAGTTTATTGTTTTTCTCAACAATATGGCAACTTTTATTCAACTTAAAACTTTAAACACATTTGTGTAGGCCTATGGTACAAACCTTGGAAACAGTGTTTAACAATAACTGTTTTTTTCATAGTGGACACTGAATGTATCGCAGTACCCCTATAATTAATTATCCATGTAATGTCCTGCTCAGACAGTTCTTAGGACTTTCCACCAGGCAGAAACAGGATCCCAGAGGACAGTTCCATCAAGTGTGTTTTCACATCAGGTTTTGGCATGTCCGTGCTCAGAATAGAAGTTCTGACCGTTTTCTCACAATGTGACAAAGCAGGAAAATGAACAACTTATGAAAAGCATGTCATTCCATTTTCAGTGTCTTTACTTCCCTATTAACAATTTTAAAGGAAATACCAATTTGTTCGAATGACAACCTAAATGTTTTAACCACACAAAAAAGTAAAGAAATGGTCTACAGATATAGATAATTGGTATAACTGTATAACTTTCTTTGAGCTCTTCATTTTGAGTGCTGTTTAATGACAGTTGGCATTAATTTTATTTGTAAGCGCCTTGCTGCCCCCTGCTGGACATGTATTTATTTTATCATTGCTTGTAATGTGAATGGCTCATAGGCGAAATAAAACTCTCTACTTCTCTATTGGGTTCTGCCTTTTCATTTCACTTTCATATTCTGCTTAATGGGCATGTGGGCCCAAATGCAGAGAGCAGGAGGTAAAGATGAGATTAAAAACAAGCGAAACTGCAGTTTGGCAGCAGACAGGTTACAGGTAGTAGTAGTATTACAAACTGGCAGACTGTTTGGTTTACATAGTAATGTGTCAAACAAGGCCATCGACCCTCAAAGCAAAGTTACAAATTCAACTCAAATTTACTGAACAGAAATCCGTTTTGATTACTTTACTGATTACTTTAAGTGACATGACACAAGGTTGGTGGGTAGAATTTAAGAAATAGGGTAAGGGATCAATAAAGTAAATCTATCTATCTATCTATCTATCTATCTATCTATCTATCTATCTATCTATCTATCTATCTATCTATCTATCTATCCTCTTGACCAGTAGGTGGCGGTATGCACCTTAAGTTGTTTGCGGACTGCCCGCCTCGTAATACCACTCCAGTGCTGTAGGTGGTAGTAAACGGTTGATACTGCCAAGCTAAAACCATCAACGAAGACGCATAAACACACGTGTGGGACACTGTCAACATGGGTAAAAGGAGGCAGAATAAGCAGCTTTTTACGAATTTATCCAAAAAACAGAAGAAGCACCTGAAGGAATTTGGAGAGGAGCATCCTTTCCACGACATGTGAGCGTCTCAGGACTCTAGTTTGCTTTCAGCAGCGGTTCGGCTAGCGGGCTAGCTAGCGTGCTAGGTCTGATACAGGCAACAAAAACCCAGAAAAATGTCTGGTAGTCAGTATTTTGACCAAGTTACACATACAGTATCAGTTGTTAAACCCGAAGGTCTAAATATATACTGTCTTGTCAATGAAAAGTTTAACGTGGTGTAAATGTGATGTAATTTGAAAATAGTATAGCAAATGCACTGACAAGGACCGTTGAAAATATTGAATTATTAAATCACTTTATTCTGAATGTGCTTGTGGTCGTTCAGCGTTTAGTCTGTACCTTTGTGTGTCTTCATAGAGTCAATGAAAGACCGGAGAGAACTCAGATAGTGGACCTGGTGAGTGGCAGTGAACAAAAAACACCTCATATCATAACCCCAAAGTGGTTACACCGTTTTTACAGAGGCCAGTTTGACATGAAATAGCCCAATGTTACTAATAACAGTGAAAGTCCCGGTGTGTTCAGGTCTAACAGAGCCAGAGCCCCGCTGTAAAGTTTTTTGTGGGGGGGCAAAAGTAAAAGCTGAGCTCCTCATCTGCTACAGCCAGCAAGTCCAGAACAGTCTGATGCTGAGAGTGAGGAGGAGGAGGAACCAGAGCAGAAAACAGCCTATCAGAAACTTCTTTCAACTTTCAGCCAACCTGCCAACAGTGGCCAGAGTGAGGAGGAAGAGAGCGATGAAGAGGAGGAGGAAGACGGGCCTCTTGATGAAGGCAGTTTGTTTATTTTCAGGAATAACAATTAAATAATGTACATTTTTGTGTAAGGACAGGCGTGTGGGTCTTTCTGTAACTGAAGAACAACCATTCTTGCTTGCCATTACAGGTGTGAGTGATGGAAGTGGTGACGACAGTGAGGATGGTGAAGAGGACGAGCTGGAGGATGGAGATGAAGCTCCGACTGAAGCAGCAGCAGGAGTGGAAGAGGCGGATGATGAGGCAGGAGTGGAGGATGAGCCAGTAGAGGGGGAAGAATTCACAGACAAGGAGCATGAATCTCAGTTCTGCCTGGAGACAAACGTCTTGGGTGAGGGGGAGCAGGAGGACACTGAGGACACCACAGAGCAGGAGGACAGTCAAGGTAAGTAAGGACTGAGGATTTGTGTTCCTAAGTCCTGTGTATTCACTCTGTGTCACTGTTTTTTCAAATGTCTCAGTGTAAAACAAAATGCAAGTTATAGCTGTGAATGTGATGTGATTATGGTCTGTTTTGCTGGGTATGAAGACACATTCTTGCAGCATTTGGACACAGAGCTGAGCGAAGAGGATGTGGAGAGACTTACATCTGGCATTAAAGCCCACACGCAGATCAAGGTATTAATTACACAGTTTTACTCTCACTATAAACTCTTTTGTCAAGTGTCATTGTAGTCATTATAGTCATACAGTCATTATAGTGTGGGCTATATTTTTTTTTCCAGTTTTACATTTACCTCCAAAGTCAGCAAGCTAATCATTTCCATCAGTGTAATTACTGATAAATTGTTTTCTACTGAGGGTCAGCAAAATGGGAAAGTAAATTAACTCAATTCATTCATTTGTGCCTTTTTTCATTTTGAAACAGCATGTACACTAAGTATGCCGTTGCATGATTTGTGTGTCTGTTATTAATAATAATAATAATAATAAAACTTTATTTGTATAGCACCTTTCATACAAGAGTTGCAGCTCAAAGTGCTTCACAATAATAATAAAAAAGAACATTTGAAAACATTAAAAACAGCACAAGGTGGAATTAAAAAGAAAAGGCTAAAAGGCTTATTGTGAGCGAGCCAAACAGAAAAGCAACAAAAGCAGCTGCTTTGTTGCTTTCAACAGGATCAGATTAAAATTACATCAATTTCTACATGAGAATTTATTTTGAAATGAAACGCTCTCCCAAAATAAAAGTCCTCTGTAGTGGCACTGTGTAAAAACTTAAAGTTTTTTGAATGAGAGACTCACAATATTAATATTCAACATGCAAGAACAAAAATTTAATGTATAGATTCAGTGTTCATTCTGTCCTTTATTCTTTAGCTGTGAAATCCCCTCATGTGTTTACATTTAGATCTCTGGTTTCAGATCTACGGTCTCCCAGCAGTTGTGCCACATTTGCCCCATTGAATTTGTTCCAAAACAGGAGGGGACATCACATGTCAAAGCAACTCAATCTTGTGTTTTGAACTTGACATCTCTAGTAATTACATTGTAATCTCAGTTTAAATACTTATGTCTGTGTTCCCCTTGTACATAGTGGCCAAAACTGGGCACTCTGCTATGCAGCAGTTTCCTGGACAAGTTTGGCCCCGTCGACCAGGAGAATAACGGCAGCCTGCCTGCTTTCCACAAAGTGCTAGAGGCCCGCTGGAAGTCTCTAAACCAGGCCTCCAACCCCGGGGGAGATGCAGAGGAGGTCAGCCCCCTCCAACTAGAGCTGCTGGCTCTCATGGGCTCCTACAAGGACGTCTACTATTCAGAGAGCAGTCCTCTGAGGGAGGGCCGTCAGGCGCACAGCACATACTGCCTCCATGTGCTCAACCATGTACTGAAGGCCAACTCCCGTGTCCTGGCTCACAATGCCCAGCTGAGAGAGCGGAAAACTGAGGCTAAAGCTGGAGCTGAACCACAGGATGAACCCAGAGATCAAGGTCTGACTCGGCCGAAGGTAATCAGCTGGCACTTTTACTTTTTCTTTGTTAATGGTACTACATATAGCACGTTGAAGCACCAATACATCATTGTCAAATTCATACAAGTGTCATGTATGTGATACATGAACCAACAAGATAGTCGTCAAGGTAATTGGTAGCCGCTATATCACAACAGTGACATTATTGTGCTAATGTGTATCTAATTGACATTGTATATCAAGACATCACAGAGCACATGGAGTCACAGGTTCTGTCATTCCAAATGAACTTCCAACCCTTATTTTGTTTCTGTCCACGACCAACCACTTGTGTGATGGTTGTCCCAGGTGTTGATCCTTGTACCGTTTCGAGACAGAGCACTGCGAGTCATCCAGACATTCATTGGCCTGTTGGAGACCAAGGCCAAGAAGATGGTCGTCAGCAACAAGAAGAGGTTCAAGGATGAGTTTGGAGAGGAGCCGGGGGATAAGACACCCAACCTGCAGAGACCCGACGACTACCACGCCATCTTCTCAGGCAACATAGACGATCACTTCAGAATAGGTACGTTCAAATTAAATCATTTGTCATAATTGATCATTTTTGATCATACTGTCCGGACTTATACCACAGTTTGGGTGAATACTCGTTTCTCATTGGCCAGCAGGTGTGAGTTAAAACAATGTTTTGCACACCTAGTTCGTCTCAAGTTTAATTGCCGTTCTGAAGTAATCCGCACCCAATTTGTAACCATCGCATCATTAAAAAAAAAAGAAAACACTGCTGTTCAAAGCTTACTTGTTATCAACTGCAGCAGCACAGCTGAGTTATCGGTTTGATAAAGTTTACAGCCAGGAAGGAAAATACATTAATTGATTTTTTTTATATTCTTTCCTTCATGTTGTTGACAAATGACCATGGTACATGCGGTACAATCACCTCGTAGGTGTGTGTCAAACTCCATTCATGTCGAGTTGTTCTTTGCTTCCAGGTCATGCCTTAAAACCGTTTAACACACATGCACTTGTTGATTATCTCTTGCATGTTATATGGAGGTGTGTAAAGTATTCAAGTGACACTTGAAGCAGTCAAGTGGACATTTTGTCACTGGATAGTTGTTTCACAATTCAAGTGTTGTGCTGATGTCTTGCTACCAGACAGACAGAGGAATGGGTGAAAAATAAATTCCTTTCAAGTTTATTGGCAAAGGTAAAAAGGCCAAATTTCTATAACTTTAGGGCTAGAGTAACTACTGAGAACCTGTGGATAAGGAGTGTATAAAAGCATAAAAACAGCTTTCTAGAGGCAATCTTTATTTATGAACAAATAAGCTAAGACCTCCTGACAGAAGATTTATAACACCATAGTTTGTCAGTTTATCAGAAACAAAGCTTGGACTAATTGTCATTCTGATGTACTTCATCAGTGTTATCTGTGCCTAAAGTTCCCTTGTTGTCCCCTCTCTCCATCAGGTGTCTCCATCCTGAGGAGTAGTATACGCCTCTACGCCCCCTTCTACTCCTCAGACATCATCATCGCGTCTCCACTGGGCCTTCGCACTGTGCTGGGAGCAGAAGGAGAAAGCAAGAGGGACTTCGACTTCCTCTCCTCCATCGAGCTGCTCGTGGTGGACCAGGCCGACATCTTCCTCATGCAAAACTGGGAACACGTTTTGGTAAAGATACTAACCTCTGTTTGGAAACAAAGCAAAACCGCACACTCAAACTCCTTTACTGAGGTTTATTTCACCAAAGTTTCGGTCAGACTCCACGGCCTGCACCTCCTGTTGAGGTGTGCGGCCTCAGAAATTTCCTTTTAAAGATACTAAGGTGCGAAACATGACCTTTTACTTCATGCCTTCATCATGTCAGTACAGAGTGGAGTCCTTTGCTGCTACATTACAGATGACTGGCTGGAATCTTGTTTTCAGTAAATGGGCAGTATCGATGCAACATATCCATGTAACCTTGTCTCAACAGTCTATATGCTTCATCCCATTACCTACGGTATATATTACACTTACATTAATTACTCAATTTAAATTTTTACAGTCACATATATGGGACAAGCCATTAGATGTGCCAAAATGTTGACAACAAAGATCATTGCATACTGTTGTCTGACTAAAAGACTTTCCTTCTTGTCCTGTAAAGCACTTTTTAATTTTGAGAAGTTTGAGAAGTGCTCTGTAAATATGGGTGATTATTATTTTGATCTCAGGTCCTGTCAAAAGCTGCTATCTGTTTACATTGTACGGCACCTAATTAACCTAATTAAACATCATGTTGTTTCCTCAGCATGTGATGAAGCATGTGAACCTGCAGCCGCTGGACTCCCATGGGGTGGACTTCTCCAGGGTGAGGATGTGGAACCTGAACAACTGGGCCAGACACTACCGGCAGACCCTGGTGTTCAGCTCCGTCCACGACCCGCAGATCAACAACATCCTCTCCAAGCACTGCACCAACTACCGTGGACAGGTACCTCACATACCAAATACACTGACCATGACACTTGATCCAGGAACGTGAGGATTCAAGAATTAAATCTAATATAGAATCAGTGTTTATAAAACTATTGATTGTTGTAGCATTCCTAAGCAGCAGCTGTTGTCTTGATGATTTATTCAGTATAACGTTTTTTTATTTGCATTATTTGATGTACAGTGAGGTTGTGTGTTGTCTTTATTGTATTCTGAATTTGAGTGTTTTGTTATTTACAAAATTGTTCAAGTTTTATCAGTATTTCAATTATAAGTATTGAAAGTAAGATTTTACATAAACACATACATAAAGTCTCCAGTGCTTTATTGTTTTTTAACCAAAGGCCCTTCTTTGCCACTCAGATTTGCCAGTTGGATAACCTGCACTAACAAGGTTTAACTTTACCGGTATTGACATTGATCTTCCTCCAGAGCAGCTTCCCCACAGAAATGTTTGCAGTTTGCAGCTGTGGTATACACAAATAGTGGACTGCTTCATCTGAGTCTGTGTCTATCATGGCATTGCTCGAGAAGATGAATTCTGCTATGACACTTACATCCTGATTATTACCATCATTTAGGTTTTCATGTGCATTCACACAGAATTAATTACTGTATGTGATTTTACACCAGGTGGCCACCAAGAACATGCCAAAAACAGGCTCAATCTGCCAGGTTCTGGTGCAGTTGCCTCACGTGTTTCAGATGTTCTCTGCTGACAGCTTCATGGACCAGGATGCCCGGTAAGGACCTCCTGAATTTTAGCCATGTGTGTTTCTGAATGTTTATATTTATGATTATATTTTGTGCAAAGTAGTCAAACTAATTCAGAGGTAATAATGGAATATGTGTAATCGATCATAGACAAGATACTAGAAGGGGTAATAGGATTCAGACAAATGAATAATTTTTGCCAATCATATTGTAAACTGTTGTATTTTCATCATTCTGCACTCTGCCTGCAGATTTAAGTTCTTTGTGGACAAAGTGCTGCCTCAGTACAAGGACTCGGTCATGTCCCATACACTGGTCTATGTCCCCTCATACTTTGACTATGTGCGTCTGCGCAACTACATGAAGAAGGAGGAGCTAAACTTTGTCAGCATCTGTGAGTACTCCAGCAAATCGGAGGTGTCCCGAGCCAGGCACTTCTTCCAGAAAGGGGATAAACAGTTTCTGCTCTTCACCGAACGCTTCCACTTCTACAAGAGGTCAGTTCCCCTTTTTAGAAAAGTTGGCCTAACGTGATACTATTTTAAAAAAAATAATAATAATTTTTAAAAAAAATGGCAGTTTCACTGACTCTATTTTTATCAGTGTTCAAAATATGAATTGGAGAAGTAAAGTGAGGAAGAGAGAAAGGTCAGAGGGAGTCCTGTCTCAGTATGCAAATATTGTGACCCTGTAATATAGTGGAATTTTCTCATTTGTTTTCATATATATAGATTTGTTTTTATTTTTGAATTTCTCCAGAAACTATTTAAATTGTTTGTCATCATTTTGATGAGAAAATCCATGAGTATTCAAAGACACTATTAATTTAAGTGCAAAGAAACTATTTGCCATATTTTTTGTTAGCCTGTGTATTCACTACAACTAAAACTACACAGTACATCCACCATCCATAAAATAAAAATGTGCTTAAAAAATATCCATAAAAATGTGTTATGCAGAAAATTGTGAGTTCACATCCACCCTGCCCTAACTAGTTTTTGAAATGGCTTCTTCACATAAATAATGTTAGTGTAACTAAGAGGTTCAAAAAAAGTTTTACAAGGATGGACGATCAACTATGATAAAAATTTCACAAGTGCTGCTTTGGCTTTTCCTGGTTGTAACATCGCACAGAGTTGTCCCACATGAGTGTTTAGAGTTAGTGTGTAGAAGGTAAATGTGAATGTGATTTTTGCAGATTTCAAAATTCCAACTACTTACATGCATCATTTATTTGTGAATAGGCAGAATTCCAAGCCTTTGGTAAATGTTTAAACAGTGACTGTTTAACCACACAGCTTCTGCCAGGTAACAAGAATGCCTACCAAACAAGAACTATATTCTACAGATTTAGATGTTTCGGAAGATCATGCAGCTGGACTTGCAGTTTATCAGATTTTTGCCACAGTCCTCTTGACCCATCCTTCCCATGTTTCAGATACACCATCAAAGGGATCCAGAATCTGATCTTTTATGGGCTCCCCACCTACTCCCACTTCTACAGCGAAGTGTGTAACATGCTGGCGGCGGGGGGGCAGGGCGAGGAGGCCAGCTGGACCTGCACTGCCCTCTACTCACGATACGATGCCCAGAAACTGGCTGCCATCACTGGGGCCCAGCGGGCCGGACAGATGCTTCACTCCAACAAGATTGTTCACCTCTTCATTACTGGAGAGGAGGACAAAGCTTCCTGACCATGAGGGACAGTTAACAGAGGGACCACTACAAAGAAACCATTACCAGTGTATGGACTACCTGTTCAACTAAGCTGTTCAGCGAGGATAAGTGCCTGTGTGGACACCTGAATTGTATGTTGGAGGAAAGGCATCATATGTAATTGAGGTCGCTGAGTGACATCTGTCCACTTGTCCTGCCTGTCATACAGCAGAATGATTGGTCAGACATCAGGAAAATGTCTGTTGAAAGTGCAGCTAATGCAATGCAGAATTTTAAAACCATCCATGTGTGCATATATGCAAGAGAAAACACATTGACACCTGCTGCATTTTCAAGTATGTTTACGTTCGGCAACAACAAACAGCCTAGGGGCAGGATTAACGGAATCTTTAAAAAGTAAAGAAGTACCATTCTCCCTCAACTTTAGTGTTTTATATATATATCTTGTCTTAACCTTCTTCTTATTTTTCTTCCTAGAAAAAATTTGAAAGTAAACGGTATTCTTCACATGAATGTTCTCAGATTTGTTCTTGACTTTTATGTTACCTTAAAGACAAGCCTTCACCTTTCTCAAAATCCCTACAGTGAAAATGTAAGCCTCTAATTTGATATATTTAAACATATTTTAGAGAATTAGGTCATTTTTCAAAGTCTTCATAGGCTTCCCTACTCCTAACCTTACTGTTAACAAATGTAAGTCGAAACATTATCAACCATAATTATTTCAGGTCTTAATGGGAGAAAAACTAAAGAAATCCTAATGCTTCCTAAAATTTTTCATGTTATTTCTTAAAATCAATTTTTGGAGCACATTTGTGAATCAGGCTACAGGAGCGTTAAGTCGTTAAATGAAGACTTCCATACTGTTCTACTCTCAAGTTATATCTTGGGTCATAAATGTTATCACTGAGATAAGATGAGTTGAGTTAATTTGAGTTCTGCTTGAAGTTGTTATCATGACTCCCTTGCTGATAATCACTTATACAGTGTCTCTCCCATCAGTTCATAAAGTTTTTCATGAAGTATTCCTGGTTGGGAAGTGATATGTATTTCGTAATACATGCCTTTGTTTACTAAAGGATAAAGAGAGAAGCGGTCATAAACCCAATAAATGCATGATGTTTGTAAAACCCATCACCACCCATGTAATTATTAACTTCCTGGGCTGCAGCAAGAGTGACTTTGGACACAGAATTAACACATCTCTTGTGCTGAGAGCATGGAAAAGGTGTCGGACAACAGGCAGTCTCTAACCAGTGTGACTATGGACAGCAAAGCACAGAAGCTCAACCTGAAACGGGAAGTTGGGCTGGTTGGAGCAGTGTCCCTCATCGCGGGGACCATGATTGGCTCTGGCATCTTCATGTCCCCTCAGTCGGTGCTCTTCATCATCGGTAGTCCTGGAGCAAGTTTGGTGGTGTGGGCATGCTGTGGTCTGCTGGCAGTACTGGCGTCTCTCTGCTATGCCGAACTGGGCACTGTCATACAAGAATCAGGGGGAGAGTACATCTGTATCCTTAAGACCTCAGGCCCAGTCATTGTTCTCATGTTAAGCTTCAGCTCTGTGATCATGCAAAACAATTAGATTATATAAGCAATCACTGCCATGTATACACTGACCTTCCATTGGTAGCAAAGGGGAATACTAGTGGGGAAAAAAGCATTCATTACTTTTATTGTTGAGAATCTTACCATGAGAAATAGCCTCAAAGCTTTTTGAGTTTTGAATTGTGAATTCAAGTCATGTTGGAACTCTTGCATCTACATGATGTACATGAACTGCTGGAAGATTGTAGGGCTATACATTTCCAACCAGAATATGTAGTTTTAGAATACTTATTGTGGTACTCTCATAAGTAGCTACATCTTACAGTACTGTTGTCCTTAGAAATTCCTCCCACGTATTTCTGTCTTGTTTCTGCCAAAGGCAAATACAAGGCAAGCTGACCACAACCACTAGAATA